>CANTUT010001992.1:25000-41201 GCA_947687605.1 Reutealis trisperma
ACAAGCTATACTGACTGAAAAAGTTGCATTTGTTACAAATTCATACCAATCCACCGAATCATTTTGATTTTGGTGCAAAAGGTTTAAAGACGGAGTTAACAGTTTTGACAATATATCCAACTTCATTCCTTCTTGATTGACTTGATTAACTTGATTGAATTGATTGAAAGGAATTCCTACGGCTCCAATAAACAAAGTAAATAGTACCAAAACTAGCATAGGAAATAACATAGTATTATCCGATTCATGGGGATAGGAAAAAACCCTTTTATTATTAAAATTTTTAATAGTAATAAAAGGCCATGTCATATTTCTTACATTACCATCAATTTTGTATGTGTTCTTCCAAAAAAAAGAAGCCCTTTCATTATTATTCATTTTTAATAAAGGTAATAAACGCAATTTTTTGTTAAGCATTTTTGATTCTTCTTTACCCCATAAAGATATTGAATAAAATGAACTGTTTTTGTAATTTTGAAAATGAACATTTAAATGTCCTTCAAAAGTAAGTAAATAAACCCGAAACATATAAAATGCAGTTAATCCGGCTGTGAAACAAGCTATTATTGCGAAAATAGGTGAATACAACCAACTATCATTAAGAATTTCATCTTTGGACCAAAAACAAGCGAAAGGTGGAATACCACAAAGAGAAAGCGTTCCTAATAAAAAAGCAGTTTTTGTAATTGGAATATTTTTTGTTAAACCACCCATCAGAACCATATTTTGACTCTTATCTGGCGAATACCCAACAATAGCTTCCATTGAATGAATAATGGATCCAGACCCTAAAAACAACAATGCTTTCGAATAGGCATGAGTAATCAAATGAAATAAAGCGACTCGATAAGACCCCATACCTAGGGCTAACATCATATAACCCAATTGAGACATTGTAGAATAGGCTAAACTTCTCTTAATATCTTTTTGAGCAAGAGCTAAAGTAGCTCCTAAAAATACTGTTATTATACCTATCAAAGCAATTAGATTCATTATGTAAGGTATGACTACGAAAAGAGGAAAAAGTCGAGCTACAAGAAAAATTCCCGCCGATACCATAGTAGCAGCATGTATCAGAGCCGAAATAGGAGTAGGCCCTTCCATGGCATCCGGTAACCATACATGAAGAGGAAATTGCGCCGATTTCGCAATTGCGCCGGAAAATAATAGAAAGGCACACAAAGTAACAAATAAAAAATTAACCCGATTATTATAAACAAGGTTATTGAATATTTTAAACAAATCCCGAAATTCGAAACTGCCTGTTATCCAATAAAAACCTAAAATTCCTAATAATAAACCAAAATCCCCTACACGATTAGTTACAAACGCTTTTTGACAAGCATTCGATGCAATAGGTCGTGTGAACCAAAAACCTATTAATAGATAAGAACACATTCCAACCAATTCCCAAAAAATATAAATTTGTATCAAATTAGAGCTAGTAACTAATCCCAACATTGAAGTATTGAAAAAACTCATATAAGCAAAAAATCTCAAATAGCCTTGATCATGAGACATATAATTGTCACTATAAAAAAGAACCAAAATTCCAACTGCAGTAATTAATACTACCAAAATAGAAGTAAGTGGGTCAATCAAGTATCCGAACTCTAAAGAAAAATCGTTATTGATAGTCCATGACCATATACATTGATAAATAAAACTGCTATTTATTTGATGAATAGACAGAGCGATTGAAAAAATCATGACTATACTTAACAAAAAAATGCTGGGAAAAGCCCCCATACGACGAAGTTTTTTTGTTGCTACCGGAAAAAGTAGGAGTCCCACTCCTATTAACATAGGGACTGGGAATGTAACGAAAGATATGATCCATGAATATTGATATATTTGTTCCATAAAAAACTTTTTTAATTAATAATTAATTGTTTCTTGTTTCTGATTCATCGGCTCTTATATCTTTTTAATTTTAAATAAGTCAGTCAATATCAATAATAATAAAATAAAAATATGTAAAACTAAAATTGAATTTTCTATTCTTAATTATTCTTATTCTAAATTTTTCTTTTCCAAAATACTTCACATATTTAAATCAAAAAGTTAGAATTGGTCAAATAAAAATACTAGTGAAAAAAAAAAAAGACTTATTCTACAAAAAATTTTATTATTATTATTAATTTTATTATTATTAAATTAATTACTTATACTTATTATTAATTACATAATTACAAGGTTTTATATACATAACGAAAAGTAAAGGATTATAAAGTAATATTTTTTATTTTGATAGGGAATAATAAAAAAAAAAGAGGGTTTTACCAGATTTTTAGTGAATCCAATAAACTAAGTAATTTTTATTTTAATTCCTTTATTCAGAATCATTAACTACTGCATTTTGGAATGGATTTATTGTCTTTCATTATATTTGCAGAAAACACTATGATATTTGACACTTTTCCTTTACTAGGATAAAAAGAAAGAATTACTAAAAACTTTTTATTTAACAAATTAATTAATAGTCTCGTTCGAATTTGAAAATTGAATTTCAATTAGATATACTTTTTCTTCGAGTTTGACCAATTACTAGAAAAAGAAGTTAAAGTTTTTTTTTATTAGGATAAATAACAATTTTAGGATAAATAAAATTGAGATTCTTAAACTTTATTGATGTATTTTATTCCACGTATACATGGAATATAACGAAAAAAGACAAAAAAAAAGAAAGGGATAGGCTTCTTTTATGTTACGAATTTTTTGTTACGAAAAGAGGAAAATTTACAAACTAAATATATAGAATAAGGAAATATATAATAATATATAGTAAAGAACGGTTTTTTTTTAACAATAAATGTCTTTCACATCCAACTATAACAATAAAAAACTTCTTTATTTTTGAATGGCAGTTCCAAAAAAGCGTACTTCTATATCCAAAAAGCGTATTCGAAAAAATATTTGGAAAAAGAAGGGATATTGGGTAGTATTGAAGGCTTTTTCATTAGCGAAATCCCTTTCTACAGGTAATTCAAAAAGTTTTTTTGTGCGACAAATAAAAAATTAAAGGTTGGAATAATCTGATTTGACTTGACATGAGAAAAGGTCGAATTTTTTTTTATTATTGCTAATTTATGTTAGAATTTCTAATATAAAATATATAAAACTAAAATATATAATGATTTCCATTCTTTTTTTTTTTTTTATGTTTTGAACTAATCAATATTAAATTGAACTACTTTTGCTTTTTATCGTGTGTAGCATAAAGAATTCTTTTGTCTATTGAATTCTAAAAATGATACTTTTTTTGCAAACAAAAAAGAAAAAAAAAAGGTACAAAGTTTCACCGTTCTTTTTATTGTTAGGATCTTTTATCATGTTCAGGATGGGGATTATTATTTTCCCCATCGACTCATTTGTCACAATCACAATAAAAAATATTCATAAGTTTTATCTTTTTTATATTTATACTATTTGAATATATATAAAGCAGATCTTTGAATGATCTACTTTAATAATATGCTTGGACTTGAAAATGGATCAAGGTATATATTAAATTAGACAGGATTTTTTTTAGTACGGAGTAGAACTCAAAATTTTTTTTTGTTTGTTATGTCCAGATCAATACCTAATTGGGTTGTTAAATCCTAACACAAATTCTCTCCACAATAAACACCTAACCAATAAAATATTTTCATAAATCTCTTGACTGTAAAACCGTAATCAAAAAAAAAAAAATTCGATTTTTTTTTTTCATTATTAAATAAAATTTTCTTCATTAATTTGAATGTTTCCTAAAAAATATTATATTGAATTGACTCCTTCAAACTCGACTATTAAATAACAATCGATTATTATGATTTCGAGCAAGCCGCTATGGTGAAATCGGTAGACACGCTGCTCTTAGGAAGCAGTGCTAGAGCATCTCGGTTCGAGTCCGAGTAGCGGCATAACTTCCTGTAATTTTCAAAAAGATACAATAAATCCTATAATGAATTCAATTCCTGATTTCAATCCCATATAATTAGAACCCCCCTTTTATTTATATTTAAAAAATTTTATGATATTTTCGACTTTAGAACATATATTAACTCATATATCTTTTTCGGTCGTGTCAATTGTAATTACAATTCATTTGATAACCTTATTAGTTGATGAATTCGTAGAACTATATGATTCGTCAGAAAAGGGCATGATAATTACTTTTTTCTGTATAACAGGATTATTAGTTACTCGTTGGATTTTGGGGGGCCATTTACCATTAAGTGATTTATATGAATCATTAATCTTTCTTTCATGGGCTTTTTCCATTATTCATATGGTTCCGTATTTTAAAAAACAAAAAAATTATTTAAGCGCAATAACCGCGCCAAGTACTTTTTTTACCCAAGGGTTTACTACTTCAGGTCTTTTAACTGACATGCATCACTCCGAAATCTTAGTGCCTGCTCTTCAATCCCAGTGGTTAATGATGCACGTAAGTATGATGATATTGGGCTATGCAGCTCTTTTGTGTGGATCATTATTATCAGTAGCATTTCTAGTAATCACATTTCGAAAAATCATAAGAATTGTTTATAAAACCAATAATTTATTAAATCATTCATTTTCCTTTAGTGAGATACAATATATGACAGAAAGAAAGAATGTTTTAAGACATATTTCTTTTCTTTCTTCTATTTCTAGGAATTATTACAAGTTTCAATTGATTCAACAATTAGATGACTGGGGTTATCGTATTATAAGTATAGGATTTATCTTTTTAACCATGGGTATTCTTTCGGGAGCAGTCTGGGCTAATGAAGCGTGGGGATCGTATTGGAATTGGGACCCAAAGGAAACTTGGGCATTTATTACGTGGACCATATTCGCGATTTATTTTCATACTCGAACAAATAAAAATTGGGAGGGTTTAAATTCCGCAATTGTTGCTTCTATCGGTTTTCTTATAATTTGGATATGTTATTTTGGCGTTAATCTATTAGGAATAGGATTGCATAGTTATGGTTCATTTATATTAACAATTAACATCTAATTTAGCAATTAACATTTAATTGCATTAAAGATTAAAGAAAGGGTCTGATGAATGCAACTTTATAGGACAGCAAAGCATATATACAAAAAAACTTCAGGTAAGCCGTTGAGAACCTTTTGAATCGCCATATTACTTGATTCAAAAAGTTCTCACAAATGCCAAAAAATTTTTGTTACAATTCATTTTTTTTAACTTAAATTTAAGAGACGAAAAAAGAAGTTTTTTTCGTTGTATAACATAACGATTTTTCTTTTTTAAAAATCATAGGATTTCTTTTTTGCTTTTTTGTTTTATTTAGAAAAACTATCTATAAAAATAATTAGATAGAATAGCTTCGACTCTGTCAATTGATAATGAGAAAACGAAATCCGGATAAATACCAATACCTATTACAGGCAGAAGGATAGCGATCGAAATAAATAACTCGCGCGGTCCAGAATCAAAAAAATAAGAGTTTGGGGCATTAAACAGCCTGTATCCATAGAACATCTGGCGTAACATAGATAATAAATAAATAGGAGTTAATATAATTCCAACTCCCATTACAAAAGTAATTAAAATTTTTGACATTAAAAGATATTTTTGGCCGGCAATTATTCCAAAAAAGACTATCAATTCCGCAAAAAAACCGCTCATGCCCGGTAATGCAAGGGAAGCTAGTGATAAGATACTGAATGTCGTGAATATTTTTGGCATTGGGGTAGCCATTCCGCCCATTTCGTCAAGATAAACACGACGTATTCTATCATAACCCGTTCCTGCCAAGAAAAAAAGTGCAGCGCCAATAAATCCATGTGATATGATTTGTAAAATAGCTCCGTTGAGTCCCATATCACTTATAGAGCAAATCCCTATAATTATGAAACCCATATGAGATACAGAAGAATAGGCTATTCTTTTTTTTAAATTTCGTTGGCCGGGAGATGTTGAAGCTGCATAGATTATTTGTATTACGCCTACTATTATCAACCAGGGAGAAAAGATAGAATGAGCGTGAGGTAATAATTCCATATTGATTCGAACCAACCCATATGCCCCCATTTTTAATAAGATTCCGGCTAGAAGCATACAAGTACTGTAATGCGCTTCCCCATGGGTGTCTGGTAACCATGTATGTAAGGGTATAATCGGCAATTTGACAGCAAAAGCAATAAGAAATCCAATATAGAAAAATATTTCTAGTGCCACAGGATATGATTGATTGACTGATGTTTCAAAATTGAATCTTGGTTCATTGGATCCATATAAAGCGATACCTAAAGCTCCCATTAATAAAAAAATGGAACCCCCTGCAGTATACAAAATAAACTTTGTAGCTGAATACAGACGTTTCTTTCCCCCCCACATCAATAGAAGTAGATAAACGGGAATTAATTCTAACTCCCACATGATAAAAAAAAGTAAAAGGTCTTGAGAAGAAAATAATCCTATTTGACCACTATACATTGCTAACATCAGAAAATGGAATAATCGGGAATCCCGAGTAATTGGCCGAGCCGCTAAAGTAGCTAAAGTGGTGATAAATCCTGTCAGTAAAATAGGTCCTAAAGAAAATCCATCTATTCCCAATCTCCAGTAAAAATCAAAAAATTTGATCCATTTATAATCTTCTGTTAATTGGATTAATGGATCGTCCAATTGGAAATAATAAGAGAACGCATAAGTCATTAAAAGGAGCTCTAAGACGCATATACCTGAGGTATACCACCTAATTACCTTATTTCCTTTATGAGGCAAAAGGAAAATTAAAAAACCCGCGGATATCGGAAAAACTACAAATGTTGTTAACCAAGGAAAAGAATTCGTGGTAAAGACAAGATACACTTGGACTAAAAAAACCCGTGCGCGAAAACATAATATATATATATATTTTATTATTTTTTCGAGTACGGGTTTTTGTCGGTAAACAAAAAATCAAATAGATTCAAGTGGGTTTTTCTGGAAAGTATCAATAAGCTAGACCCATGCTTCGAGTTGTTTCATGCCATAAATAAACTCGAACACTCAAGAAATCTGTCGGACAGGCGGATTCACATCTCTTACAACCCACGCAGTCCTCTGTTCTTGGAGCAGAAGCAATTTGCTTAGATTTACATCCATCCCAAGGTATCATTTCTAATACATCTGTGGGGCAGGCTCGGACACATTGAGTACACCCTATACATGTATCATAAATCTTTACTGAATGTGACATTGGATTTCTAATTTTTTAACGTCATAAAAATTCAATCTAGTAAATTTCTAAATGAATCATTATATATTTAGACACCAGACGAATCAATGATTTAGCAGAATTTTCTTATTTAATTCTGGATCGACTCATGAGATAGAGTAGAGCCAAGATACTTTCATTTCTTACGTTTTCACAAACATGATCCGTAAGTTACGTATCATACATGCCAACTCGAATTAATGGATATGAAAATTCTATTTTATATTATTAATACTACTTATTCAACAAATTCGATTGATTGATACGGGTTGATTTTCTGTTACGATAAATTGACGAAACAATAGCCAGTCCAATAGCTGCTTCAGCGGCTGCGATAGCTATAACAAAAATTGAAAAAATATTTCCTTTTAATTGACGACTATCAAAAAAATCAGAAAATGTTACAAAATTTATATTAACTGCATTCAGTATAAGTTCAAGACACATAAGGGCTCTAACCATATTTCGACTCGTGATCAACCCATAGATACCGATAGAAAATAAATAGGCACTCAAAACAAGTACATGTTCGAGCATCATTGACCAACTCCTTATAGTTTTCGATTTTTTTTTTCAATATGAACAACAATTCAACATCAACAGATTGGATTGACTAGAATAAGAATATCACAAGTACAGAACAAAGAAATATATGGATAATAAATCAAGTTTATACATAAATAAGCTTTAAATAGAATTGAAGAAAAATAGATGTAATAACATAAAGTGTAATTTGAATTGCGATTATTAATTCTAAAGATTTATTACTGACGAGCCACAGCAATCGCACCTATCAAAGCAACTAAAAGAATTATTGAAATGAATTCAAACGGAAGAAAAAAATCTGTTGATAAATGAATTCCAATTTGTTGACCATTACTTATCAAATCTTGTTCTATAATCTGATTTGTTCTTGTAGTCCAAATAATCCCGTACCATGACGTATCTGGAACAATAGTAATTAGTGAAACAAAAATGCTTGTACAAACTACGGAAGTAACCCCGTTTCCAACAGTCCAAAGATTCAAATTTTTGTAATATTCTGAACCATTCATGAACATCACGGCAAATAGAATTAAAACATTTATAGCTCCCACATAAATAAGGAGCTGTGCAGCAGCTACAAAATGAGAGTTTGATAAAATATAGAATAAAGATATACAAACAAGAACGAATCCCAACGAAAAGGCAGAATAAATTGGGTTGGTAAGTAATACCACTCCCAGACCTCCTAATATAAGACCTAATCCCAGAAAAACTAAAAGAAAATCATGTATTAGTCCAGGCAAATCCATTGCACGTAAAATAAGAGATAAAAACTTTTGAATTGTTTTTTCATGACCTTATTGACTTGAGCAGGAAAAACTTTTTTATAATAGGTTCTTAATTAAATTAAACCCTAAATGGGGTAAATTACTATAGGTACAGCTATTGTACTAATCTCATTCTTTCTCGAAAAAGGCATTATAAATCTAAATTTCATTTTCGAAAAAATTATGGATAGAATTACAGATATATTAATCTCATAGATTTTCAATCCAAATTTAGCCGCGATGCTATTCTCATCAATCAATCAAATCATTGTACTTTTTGTAGTTAGTGACCAAGAAAAATGAAAGAAATCCCATTTCATCCCTTTCGATCAAAACTAAATTTTAGTTTAAAAATTGTACTTTTTAATTAATCAAGGCGGTTTACCTATTTTTTTTTTGGAGTTGAATTCAAAATTGTTCGAATTGTATAATCGTCAACTACTGGCGTTGGTAAACGACCTAAAGCAATTTGATTATAATTCAATTCGTGACGATCATAAGTAGAAAGTTCATATTCTTCAGTCATTGATAAACAATTTGTTGGACAATACTCAACACAGTTGCCACAAAATATACAGATTCCAAAATCAATACTGTAATTAAGCAACCCTTTCTTTCGAATGTCAGTTTCCAATTGCCAATTAACAACAGGTAGATCTATAGGACATACACGAACACATACTTCACAAGCAATGCATTTATCAAATTCAAAATGGATTCGACCGCGGAAACGCTCTGATGTGATTAATTTTTCATAAGGATATTGAATAGTTACAGGTAAACGGTTTGCATGGGATAAGGTAACTATGAAACTTTGACCAATGTACCTTGCAGCTCGTATGGTTTGTTGCCCATAATTCATGAACCCAGTTACCATGGGAAACATATCGTGAATATTTATGAATAATTTTATGTTTGTTTTTTTCTCTTGTTTGAAGACAAATCATGAATATAGAAAAAATATTCTTTTATTAATCTTTTATAGTGAAAGGAGTTGGAAAGAGGTTGTTAATAATAAATTACCGAGAGAAATAGGTAAAAGAAATTTCCATCCAAGATTTAAAAGTTGGTCCATTCTTAGTCTAGGTAAAGTCCATCTTGTTGAAATAGGAATGAACAAGAACAAATAAGTTTTAACCAATGTAATAAAGATACCAATTGTTGTTCCAAAAACTCCACCTATTTTATTATTTTCAAAAAGCGCAGGAACGAATATATACGGAATAGAAATATTCCAACCACCCAAGTAAAGAACTGTTACAAATAATGAAGAAACTAATAAGTTTACATAGGAAGCAATATAAAATAAACCAAATTTGATACCCGAATATTCGGTTTGATAACCTGCTACTAATTCTTCTTCTGCTTCTGGTAAATCAAAAGGTAATCTTTCGCATTCTGCTAGAGAAGAGATAAAAAAAATGATAAATCCTATAGGTTGACGCCACAAATTCCATCCCCCAAAACCAGATTTTGATTGTGCCTCAACTATATCAACTGTACTTGAACTGTTAGATAATTATAGTCGGTGATAACATCACTGTTCTCATCGCTATTACAGAACCGTACATGAGATTCTCATCTCATACGGCTCCTCGAAGGCTATAAATAAATAAATTTAAAGATCGTATTATTTATTTTGATATATTTGTAGAATAGATAGGATCAAAACCAAATCTATCGACGTTCCCAAATTCGAGCAATGAAATTCTATCTGTTATAATACTAAAAAAAAAGTACTTCTGAATTGATCTCATCCTTTACTTTAAAAATTTCAATTTTTCTTTCTTGAGTAATAACTTAAATCCTTCAATAAAATACTCTTAGTAAAAAGGAAAATATTCCTTGTAAAAATCCCAATAGATATTTCAACCTATCGTTTTCGATTACGAATTAGATATTTCGAATTATGACATGAATTCCATCTCTGTGAATATCGGTATAGGAAAAAAGAAGAAAAAAAGATTACTTTTTTCTATTGTAATTAGAGTCTTTTTTTTTTTCGTTCCTATTCTTCTTTCTGAATTCTTCTTTCTGAAAAAAAGAAAAGGGGATTCAAAAAGGAAAGGATTATTTCGTTCCTGATAGTTATTTCTTTAATCGGTGGGTAGGAGCATACTCTGGGTCGGAATCATGGGGAGTACTTCCTGATCATTTCTACCAACTTAAAGCCCCAATTAATATACTTTTATATTATGCCAAAATATCCTTTTAGATAATTTTAAAAATCTCTATTACTAATCCTTTGTGTATCTTGGTGTTCCTAACCATCCACTCATTTTTGCTCAATCACCCGTTAGCATTATGGTAATACATATAAATGATAGTGACAACTCAATGCGGTTGATCTTTTGAGCCCGCTTCAAGCCAGGATGACTAATCAACCAATATTGGGGCGAACGGTCTTTTTTTCTTATGTTTATTTCTGTTTTACTCTTGTACATAGGAAACGAGTCTCAATTTTTTACTGCAAATTTAGAAGTTGTTTTCTTTCACTCATATAACTATCCAATTTAGTTCATCAACCCCAATGATGAATAAAAAATGAAGATATCTATTCAATTCATTTCGCCTTCTTCCTAAAAAGAAAGGAATAGGGAAAAGTTTATGTTTCAACGAATCACACGTAGAGATATGGATAATACACAAAGAGTTAAAGGTATTTCATAACTAATTGATTGAGCAGCAGCTCGTAGACCACCTAAAAAGGAATATTTATTATTTGATCCATATCCTGACATAAGAAGTCCAACGGGAGCAATACTTGAAATGGCAATCCATAAAAAAACACCAATATTTAGATCAGTTAATACAAAGTGATAACCAAAAGGAATTACTGAATAGCTTAATAGAGTTGATATGACTGCTATGGATGGTCCGATATTGAATAAACGAGTATCCCCCCTAGATGGAAAAAGATTTTCTTTGAAAAGTAGTTTTGTTCCATCTGCTAGAGCTTGAAGAACTCCTAAAGGACCGGCATATTCAGGTCCAATACGTTGTTGTATCCCTGCAGCTATTTCTCTTTCTAACCATACAATTACTAGTATGCCTATCGTGATTCCCAATACAAGAGTCAAAATAGGGACAAACACCCATATAATTCCATAGACCTCGTTTAAGGATTCTAATCTAGAAAAAGAATTGATAGCTTGTACTTCTGTTGTATCAATTATCATTTCAACGGTCAACTTCTCCCATAATGATATCTATACTACCTAGTATTGTCATAATATCGGCCAATTTCATTCTTTTAACTAATTCAGGAAGAATTTGCAAATTGATAAAACCCGGCGGGCGAATTTTCCATCTCCAAGGAAACCCGCTCTGATCCCCTATCAGAAAAATTCCCAATTCTCCTTTTGGGGCTTCGACTCTCACATAAAGTTCTTGTTTCGGTAATTCAAAAGTAGGAGAAGTTTTTTTACTAATGAATCGATATTCGAAATCGTTCCATTCTGGACCCCTTTCTTTATCAAAACGTCGGATTTCTAAATTTTCATAGGGCCCCCCCGGAATTCCTTCCAGAGCCTGTTGAATAATTTTTATAGATTCCATCATTTCACCAATTCGGACTAAATAACGAGCTAATGAATCTCCTTCTTTTTGCCACTGGACTTCCCAATCAAATTCGTCGTAACACTCATAATGATCAACTTTACGAAGATCCCATTGTACTCCAGAAGCTCGTAGCATTGGTCCCGATAACCCCCAATTTATTGCTTCTTCTGTACCAAGAATACCTACTCCTTCAACTCGTTCTAAAAAAATAGGATTTCGCGTAATAAGTTTTTGATATTCAGCAACTCCTATTAAAAAAAAATCGCAAAAATCCAAACATTTATCTATCCAGCCATGAGGTAGATCAGCCGCTACCCCCCCGATACGAAAAAAATTATGCATCATTCTCATACCAGTGGCAGCTTCGAATAAATCATATACTAACTCTCTCTCTCTAAAAATATAGAAGAAAGGGGTCTGTGCCCCAATATCTGCCATAAAAGGGCCAAGCCATAACAAATGAGAAGCTATACGACTCAATTCCAACATAATTACTCTGATATAGCCAGCTCTTTTAGGTACTTGAATATTTCCTAACAGTTCTGGACCATTCACTGTTATTGCTTCGGTGAACATAGTAGCCAAATAATCCCAACGTGTTACATAGGGCAAATATTGTATAATTGTTCGATTTTCCGCAATTTTTTCCATTCCTCTGTGTAAATAACCTAATATTGGTTCACAGTCAACAACATCTTCGCCGTCTAGAGTAACGATGAGTCGAAGAACACCGTGCATTGATGGGTGATGGGGACCCATATTGACTATCATAAGGTCTTTTCGTGTAGCTGGTACATTCATAGGGATTTCCTCGATTTATTCTTCCATGAATTACGGAAAACAAAAAAAGTTCATCTCAAGATCTAATAAATCAAATAATTCAAAAAAATTCGTCAAATTAACGAGTTTTTGACTCCCGAATATCCAACCGGCTAATTAATTCTTTATAATGTATTCTATTTTTCTTTGCTAAATAAGACAGCAATCGTTGACGTTTTCCTAGAATTTTTCGCAAACCTCTCTGGGATAAATAGTCTTTTCTATGCAATTCCAAATGTGAAGTAAGTCTTCGTATCTTATTAGTGAAACTTACTATTTGAAATTCAACAGATCCCTTATTTTCGTCTTTTTTTTCTTGTGAAATAACGGAAATGAATGAATTTTTTACCATAAAATAAGTACCCCTTTTTTTTTTAGTTTAAGATATTTTTTATTGATCAGTAATAATAGAAAATGGAAATAATAATATCAGTTCATTTTAATTTGGTATACACAAAAATCTTTCTTTGCTAGTAATTCAAAAATTTGTCAAATAAAATTTATCATTAATCAATCCAATTTTTTTTATTCGGTTATGTTATAGATATAAGGTTATGTTATAGATATAAAAAGGATGGTCTATTGTTTCGACTTACAAAAGAGAAAAAAAAATTCATTTCTAGATCTAATTGATACATGATTGAATTCCATGTACCAGAATGGAATATGGAGTGTAAAAGAATGACGTGTCCATCTCTTTGTTTTCATATACTAGATCAGATATCCTATGGGATATATGAAAAATGCACCCTTAACTAAAACTAAAATTTCAACCTTGGATATATATATATTCTTACCATACTGAAACGACTGGCATTGTTAGTATCGAACCAATAACGATTCATACAAGCTAAATCTTCTAGTCGAAAATTGGGCCAAAGAAAAAATTTGAATTTAATTAGTTTATTTTTATCTCTATCAAAATGTTTGCTTTTATCCAAAATGGAACCACTGTTATTACCATTGAAAATTTCTGTATTTATATAAATATCATTTTGATTTTTAAAATTGAAAGAAGTTAGAATTCTTAATTCTCTACGACGCTTAGGGGATAAAATATTTTCAGGAACAAGTAAATCATAATCTTTTTTGTCTCTATCTCCAATTAGACTTTGATGTCTTTCAATAGATTCGATAAATTTCTTTTTATCAACATAGATTTTTTCTCTGTATTTTTGATTAATTTGTTGTTTGTTCTTATGAACTAATAAGATACCTACCTTTTGATACAAAAAAAATTGGCTATCATTTTTTACTGACAGACGAAGAGGTTCGATAATTAATATCCCCTTTTTTATCAATTCTGTAAGAGTTAAATCTTTCTGAACCATCATAATACTCAGACTTATTTCTTGCCTTTGAATAGAAGATATAAGAATTTCTCGTGGATTTGTCAGTCTAAGCAGAAGACAATATACTTTGATATTATTGATTATTTTTTGATTTAAAGAACCGTTCCATCTTAATTGAAAACATAAATATCGTTTTAGGAAGAAATCAAGCTCTACTTCCGTATGACTTTTGTTTTGTTTTTTATTTCTATGTTTTTTCATATCTAATCCCATATAATCTTCTTCAATATCTTTTTCTTGATTTGCGAAAACTGATCCAAAGTCCATCTGGTCTTCGGATTCTTTTTCTTCGTGATTTCGATTCTCTAATTCAATGAATTTTTTTTCATTCGAGGATATAGATAGAAAAGGATTGCCATTTTTCTTCCCCTTGATTTTCTTATTTTTACTAATATTTTCATTTCGATGAAAATTGAAAAGAAGAAATTGGATGGGTATCACCCATGGTTTTATCTTATATGTGTTATAAAGTATCACAAATTTTTGAAAGAACCAAAGTTCAAAATTTGATATGAGACGATTTTGTATTTCTTCATTCATTCCCATCCAATCAAAAAGGTTTTTTTTTGGATTGGATGAATTGACTTCTTGATCTTGGTGAATTGTAAGAAAAAAGAGATTTTTCTTATCAATTTTATCAATTATTTGATACTTATTAGTCCTAATCTTAGTATTTTTTTTATCTTTGCTTCCGATATCGATCCAGGAATCAATATCGACCTTCTTTCTAAGACAAAAATTGAGAATTCTCCAATCAAAATATTTTCTATCCGGGCTTTTCTCCATATCGATAATATCATCTTCCGCTAGATAATTATTGATAGGAATACTTTCTAATATTTCAAATAATTTTCTTTTATTTGTGTTGTAATTATAAGAAATCTCTTGTTTATTATTTACTTGTACTAGGGATCCGTAAATATATGAGTCCTTCTTTTTTTCATAATTAATAGATTTATATGATAAAAGATTATATCTATAGTGTTTTTTGAAATTATCTTTTTGATTCGGCAATGAGTCTGCCTCAAAATCATTTTCTTTTTCGTAATGAATTAATTGGTCTTTTTCATATAAATTCCATTTTTTATTTCGAACCATATGGTGTTGATCGATTCTATTTCGCCATTTTTTCGGTATTAATCTAGACCATCTAATTTGAGCTAAATCGTATTTATATTGATAATGACTCCTTAACCAGCTTTTCCATTGATCCATTACAAAATTTCTAAATTTTTTATCTTTTAATTCGGAATTAAAAAATCCTTGGTCTTTAAAATAATCCTTTATTTCATTCTTAAGAAAAAGGCCATGATATTGAAGGATAGATCTTAACTTATATAAGTTAATAATTTTGATTTGTGATAATTTGTAAAGTACATATGCTTGTGACAAGGAGGATATATCACACTGTGAATTTTTATTAATAACAGAAATATTACTATTATTAAGTGACTGTTTTATAATCGAAATAAAGTGAATTGTATTTTGATTTGTTTTATCAATTTTTTTGTGATTTTTTTCATTATTGTAAATGTATTCAGAAATTTTTTTTTTTGTTGATTCAAGAAAAAACTGTACATTAATCCTCGGAATATTAATGATACCTAAAAAGATATCTATGTATATCTTTTTAATCAAAAATTTTATAAAAAAATGGAATTTATGCGATAATCGAGCATTCCATCTTTTTAATATCTGTGAAAGATTTTTTGATGATTTTAAACTTTTACCATTATAACTTATTTTGTTAGGACTAATATTTATTTCTGAGGTTCTAATTTGAGTTTCCTTTTCTTTTGTAATTTTTTCTATTTGATTTATGATTATCTTTCTTCTAGAAGAAAGATCTTTCATTTTTTTTTCTGTCAATGAATAATTTATCCAAGCCGTAGATCGAATTGGGGTAGACAATTTCTGAATCGTCCCGTTATTTTTATTGATTGTCGAATCTTTT
>CANTUT010001993.1:0-17500 GCA_947687605.1 Reutealis trisperma
AGAGCACTCGAGCGAGTAAAAAAAAATGCTATCATAGAGGAGATCAGCCAGCTTGCGAAGCGACTGACAAGCTGTTAAAGATAGCTCGATAAAGCACATGCCTAAGTGAGTACACTGGCTATCCCGATCCCAAGCAGATATAAACTAAATTGAAAGAATTATCACCCCGTCAAGCCACAGATCTTCGAAGCTGTCATGAATACCCACCCAGCTTATCGCTTCTAGATTTGCTATCCTCAGTCAGGAGAGCTTTTTTCCTATGGACTCGGACTGAGCGAACTAAGGCCCGGTTAGAAGGAACAGAACCGTCGGTTAGTCTCATGTACTGGTACCACCCGGAATTACATCTATGCTTTCGAAAACAGGCTCTGCTCAATACCTGTAAAGTAAAGGCCCTTCGAGGCCTGCCCCCTACCTTTTTCCCTTTAAAGGCATCCGGGGAGGACGTCAACCGCTAGTGCCAGAATACTCTAGAGTCACTACAAGTATCTCTTCGGGAAGCTAAGACCGAAACACTAATCTCGCTTAATCAGGGGCAACCTCAAGTCAAGTCCGAGACCATTGATGTTATCAATCCACTCAGAAGCAAACTTGACTAAATAAAATCTCGCGAGAAGGGGGCCAAATGACCATTCATACCTAAAAAGTCGTTTTAGTAAGAGAGAGCATACTTGAAACCAAAGGTAAAGAGAGTAGTTCAACCAGTGGACTGAAGAGAGAAAGGAAGGCTCAACTGTGGACGCAGCCACAAAGACGTCAGTGAGTGATTCCGGGTCACGCTTAGATAGAACCGCTATTAAAGAAGGAGATCTTGTCAAATGCACTGCAATCTTTCAGGTGAACTTTAAGGCTTACTTGGGTTCTGCAAGAACCGGCTCCTCAGATCTAATCGCCTTTTTTCGGGATCGCTTGGTAAGATCAGAGAGAGACGAAAAACCTATGGAGACTAAGTCATCGGTCTTCTTTGGACGAATACGTTGCAAGAATACCTTATATATGTTATCTTCTTCAAGGATGACGAACTCCTCTTTTAGGAAGCCGGAGGAGTAGGAACCCTCATCAGCCCAAAAATCTTTCTCAGGAGTCTCCACCACAGGGACTGACTCTTTTTGATGGCAATAGATTAAGGATGGATCTTACGCTCGGCCATATGTACTTTTTTTCTTAGGGGGGGAAGGGCAAACCTTCTTCCCTGACTGAGATCTCCCTATCCATTGTTCGTGCTACCACTTCTATTGATAAGAGGTGCTATAAGTTTCGTTTACCCCCCAAAAATGAACTGGTATATTGGCCCACCCCCAATGTATAATGTATAATGTATAAAGAAGGGGGAATGATGAGAAGTTGTCGCAGTAGTAGTAAGCAGTTTACCTATGAGAAGCAGGCCCTGACTCTTCCAATTTCCTTTCACCTAAGCAGAGTTAAGAGAGGAAGAGGAGCGAAAAGCAGCTCTCCCGATAGGGAGAGGGGGGCCTTTAGGCTCGAGCGCATTGACTTCTTGATCGGAAGACCTGTCTTTGAAAAAGCCTTCCCTTGGTTCTAAAAGGGATTTCTCTTACCTGATTATTAATGCTTTAAGAGGCTTAAACGCCTATGATCGAAAGAAGAGAATTTACTTACCTGGCGATAGTACTGTAAACCCTTGGCTCGCGATTGAAGAATGTATCTCACGCGGCTCTATCCAATAGCGATCCCTGCGTACACGATAGATCATCATCCTTCTCTAAATCATGCATGTTGGTTTGTTGTCGCGGTAACCTCCTTCGGTTCTGTTCGCAGATCAGGAACATTCCTTGGCTGCGAGTTAAACGATCGAACATCAACAACGGCAGTCACTTTACTAAAAACTAGAATGATAGCAGAATGGCTTCAGGAAACTGCTAATACTAGAGTAGAGGGATTGGAATGATTGCAACACCCTCACTTCCAAGACTGGACGGTTACCTTAAAAAAAGAGGAAGAGAGGGAAAGGCCCCCTCGCGGTTAAGAAGCTGACAGAGAAGCTACTGAGCATGGACATCCTCACTGACTGAGTTATTCGGGATCAGAATTCCCACTAGAGAAGACGGGAATTGAGTCAGGGGTCATGTCCGGCTTATCCCCGTCTTGTATTAGTGAGAGGCGGAACCCTTCTTTCTTAATCAGACGATTTCTCGCCTCTCATGTATGCTTTTGATTAACGTGTGGTATTTAGTACTAATAGTTAGTCTCAATCGACTGAAACCTTCACTCCACAATTCCTCAAAGAAAGCAAGCAGCAAGTCAGTCTGCGCATAGCATACTCTCTCAGTTCTTCTCCTTTGAGAACCGGTCGAAGGGGAATGGGCCAACTCGAAATTACCCAATTCGAGAAAAGGGTCAAGATATGGTGCTGCGGTCAGAACAAGGAATGCTTTAACCATTCAGCCACAGGTTTGGTACGAAAGCCCTCCCGCATCAAGGGACGATCCATCCATTTATTTGTATTTGTCCAATGCTTTTTATCGATCGTCACAGGGGCGTGCTAAGCCCACAAGATCTTAAGCCAGTGGGCGCTTCTAGGCTATAGGAAATCTCCCCAAAAAGCTTGTAAACTCGCGATTTAACGAAGAAAAGGAGGCTTTCAAGCGGTTCGGCTGATTCAATCCTGTCGCAATGGAAAGGAAGCTTCACGACCACGGTCATTCTCTAAAGAAAGAGGGACCTTCTCTGGTCACTGACACCATCTTTCTTCGATCGACCGAAGCAAGAGCACCAAGTTTAGTCGCAGCAGCCACAAGAGCCTCAGGCGAAGCTAGCTCGTCAGGTGAGGCCTCTTTTAAGTAATTCCTGCCGGACGTCCGATAGAAAGTGAAGTGCGTCTAGCGGATCCACACCCGAATTGCTTAAATCTAGTATAGTGTGGCTTCTTCCGATGTCGAATCGGGCGAAGGAGAACTTTGTGCCAGAAAAGAGGATCCTCTTTCGAAGGTCAGGGCGATAGAGAGACTGGCCAAGCTCCCCAACTTCGTCAGCGGACATAGCTTCAGAAGAACTCCCCAAGGTTGAAGAATCCCTGCTTGACCTCCTTCCCGAAGAGAGGCGGAATGGACCTGGATCGATCAACTGAACTGACACGACGGAGTATGAGGAGGTTTCACCGGAAATTTTGCAGAAAACTCTTTTCTGTAAGGCGATGCATTCTCCCGATCGTCATTTCGGCTACTTTATTTTATTAATATCTGTTTTCGTTTTTTGTCCATACCGAAGTAAAGCCAGCCAAGTCCTTCCTTTCTTCCCTGGGACTATCCCTCTCCGCTGGAAAAAGTGCTATCAGAGCCCTTTTTCCCGAGGAGATCCGTTGAGACCTCGAATGTGAGGGCCTACGGACTGTGATCAATCAGCTAGTCTAGCAACTGATCTGAGGACCGGCTTTCCTATTGATTAACGGGATTATGAACATATCAATCGACTCTTGCCCCTTGCGCCTGAAAATGAAGAGTCTTCTCTGCTGACCGGAAATCTTTTCCCTACACTGGCTTCCTCCCCTAGCTACTGAGGAACAGAGATCTCGAATCAATCAATTCCTGGGTTTTTGTCTTAAAGAAAGCTTTTAGTGCGCGTTGCATGCTTTGTAATAGTATGAACTCATTATGCTCGTGAACTAGGTCAAGCAGGTGAACTCCCTTCCGCTGTCTGTGACTTTTTTTTCCTTCAAAACTGGACTGGACGTCAAATGCTATCCGTGAAAGAAAGTAAAGTTCTTTTCCGCGCTAGATTGTGCTTATCGTAGTAAGAGTAGGACCTCTTATCCTTTGCCTAACAGCTTCTCTGATTCCTGACAAAGGGATGAGCCCCCTAGGCTTAGTCAAATCCGGCCTAGTCGGAACTCTTCTTCCTAAGACCTCACTCAGAACTACATTCCCGGATTGGTTGATGTTATCTCAGTTGATGTTTGAAGCATAGTTCAAGTGAAACAGATCCCTATCAGGTGAGAAAGAAGACATGAATGCTGCTTCCAACCCTCTCGTTATCACTCGATCTCCCGTTGGTCGCCTCTAGTCATGGTCACCATTTTGTTATCACCGCTACAGACTACTTCACCAAGTGGGTTGAAGCAATACCAAAGGCCTTAACCGATTGGAAAGGCATGGCATGCTTAATCTACACTTATCTTCTTTATTGAATAGGTCTTCCTAAGTCTATATAGTCTTAGATAACGGTACCCGAACCGGGGGAATATATGCAACCGGAGTTTAGGATTACTAATTATTTTAGCACCCCTCCGGTCAAGCTGAGGCCACAAACAAGACCACGCTTAGTATCCTAAGCAAGACTGCTAAGGAAAAAAATAAGGATTGACATTTGAAACCTTAAATAAAAGAAAAAACACTATTTTAACTATGGTTATGTCGAAAGAAGAGAGCTGACCCTAAACAGAGAGAGGCTCCCTAGGAGCTTAAACAAAGAGAGCAGATTAAAGAGCTAGCTTTAGCCGAGAGAAAGGCGAGTAAGGCCGCAGAAAGAAAGGAGGCTGCTGAGCAAGAAGCAAAGATGGCTGCGAAGAAAGAAACTGTGGAACCAGTTGCTCAGGAGCAAACCATCCATGTGCATGATGCCAGTGGCGATGAACACATCCAGCCGAAGCCAATAGCAATCAGCACTCCGGCCATGGTCTTAGAGGCTATGGCAAAAATGGTTCCGGAGAGGTTGGAAGGAGAACAAGCAACCATTCCAATCGTTGAAAAACCATTGCCAACAAGTAGTGTTGAACTAGTTGCCCAGGATGAGGCCATTGCAGCCACTAGCACGGCCAAGTCACCAACCAGTGAGGAAGAAGTAGCAGCTCCAACTGCTGAAGATGTGGGAGATGCTGCAGAAAAGAATGATGCACAGGTTGGCGGCAACGAAGCCTCCGGGATGGATGTAGATTTGCACACAGAGAGCCCCCCAGAAAATGCTGCAAACAACGTCCCTGATGACAGACAGCCTCCTGCTATAGCACCCACCGAAGGCCGAGATAGGGAACAACTATCGGTAGAGGCTGCTCCAGAGGAGGTTCAGGTTGAGGCTTCTGCCAAGGAAGCAGAACCTCAGACAGAAAAACTTCTAGTCAGATATTACTCTTGTTGCTCAATCAGTCACTGTGGAGCACACCGGAGCTCAGGGAAGGGAAGAATCATTAGTCCAGAGGCAGAGTGCAGACTGAAGTTTACTAACTCCCCACACTCAAGAGCAAAGAAAGACCCATTGTTTAGCTTCCGTCTTCTTCGGTTGCCAATGAAGAGGTCGAAGAACGCATCTCCGGAGCAATGACCAGTCCGGAGCACACACTCGGCGCAAATAACTTATCCTTCCTCAAGGCTTGCTAGTTTCCTGGCTCTTTCGAACCAGATATTGAATAACCTGGCGATGAGGTTATATTATTAAGCATTGGTAGCAAACGAAGGAACCTCTGGAAATGGAAACAGGATAACCAGAAATGCTGAAGAGATTAAAGCTGCAATGATGCCTTGGATTCCTTATGTGCTCCTAGGCGACATGCCACATGAGCTTTCTCATCTCGTTGTAGAGCTGTCAGTTGTACCGGGACTTTGTGAAGATGACAGAAGGCTTGTACAACTGCTCCCAAGGCTCATGCTCTGCTCCAAGGATATTACTGCAAACTTTCAAATTCCACAGAGCTGGACCAGCTTCGCCTTCAGCTTTTGAACCTGAGAAAGCAGGTTTGCTTTTGAATTTTAGACTTCAACCACAGGCACTGGCTCACTGCCTCGAACTAGCTCACAGGCTTGACTTTCCCTGCTACGTACGAGACAGGAGACTGGGCCGACTGCTTAGACGAGAACAAAAAAGGGGAGATGAAAACCCGTTCCCGATTGCCTTTGATTCTCATTGGTTTTGTCAAAACCTCGGCTTCGCCTTTGAAATCGGATACTGTTCCACAATTTCCTACTGAGATAGGCAAGCAACGACTTTTGGTCGACTTAAGCCAACTAGACTTATTGCTTCGTCTTATGCTTTTGGTATCTGTCTTTCCATCCGTTCGCTTTGGGACCTGTTCTACCTTTAGTTTGGGATCTTAGGTTTGGGGGCCTTCTCCTTTGAATTGGCACTGGACTGAAACTAGTCAACTGAGCTATATCAGGGACTTAGCCTTCGACAGGACTGGAATCTTCGACTGGAACGAACCACCTCGAGAGTCGAACTCGAGCACTTCTTACGAAGTGCCTTCTAAAGAAGTGGATACCAACTTGGTTAAGAGTTATCTTTTTTGTTACAGTTACGAACGATAGGGAAGGGAAGGAAGGCTTCGCTTGAAGTTTATTTGTTTGAAAGACGAAGGAAAGGTTTTCGGTTGTTTACCTGCCTTTCTTCAACTCTGACTTCTCCGAAGGTTCTTTCTTTTTTTGTACCTTCTTTCTCGCACTAGCGAGAACAGTGCTTTACGAAAGAAGTTTACGCCTGAGAGATAGAACCAGGTTGGGAAATAGGGTTCTCACCTCCGGAATAACAGGACCAAAACCAGGTGCTTGACTTCTCCAATCACATGTGTTATTAAGCATATGAAAATGGAACCTGTTTGCCCAACAAAAGCTGCTTTCTCCCCTTAAGAGAAGTAAGAGTCCGAAGGAGGAGTTGAAGTGAAGCACTAATTCAGTTTCCGTTGAATGCCTAGTTCGCGCCGCACCTCGAAGTGAATGAGGAATGTCGGTCTTCCGAGGGATAGTCTTACCACTTGTCGGCGTTAGATTGGTAGGCCCTACGATTGCTCTTTGAAATCCATTCAAGCAAGATACTCTTTTCTTTTTTTACAGAATGTTTCTGGTCAATCACCGCTCCCATCCTTTGTCATGCTTACGTGCTCTTAAGTTCGGTTCTAAAGAGATCGAGAACAAAAAGAAAAGGCAAGGCTTGATGACGTCTTAGGGCATCCAATTTTTTGACAAAGAACTTACCCTACCCAAATTCAATTCCAGGATAATACATATGATAAGGACCAGGGGTTAAGGGCGCTTAGTAGAACCATGATCCACCAACCAGTGGGTAAGATTCTTCGTTTTCATCCTATATAAGAAGATGAGGTTTTTTCTTTGCCTGGGCTGAGGACTGTCAATCTCTTAAGTTCATAATTTTATATATTCAATTATCAATTAAGGCATCTGTGCCAACAAGCCACTACGTTCTTCTCGACAGAAGTCTTCCACTCGTCGTACCTTTCAGTCTTCATTTCTGAGGAACGAAGTGCTCTTTAGATGGGGAGAGAAAGTTTTTAGTTCGACCGTAGGGTAAGTAAGAACGAGCTCTATACTTATAGCTGCAAACGATGGTACCTGCTCGCTATCGAGATTCCTATATGACAGATAAGAAAGCGAGTCCATTGTGCTTACGATCACCACCCCCACCCCTCTCCTAATTCTCTATCAAGTGCTCTATCAGAGCGAGGATAAGTAAGACAAAAAGTGGTACGTGCGTAAACCCAGCAAGCTACTGCCAAAAGAGGGTGAAGCCACTTTTGCAGCTCTGCCCGGTAGAAAAAGTGGAACTCGAATAGTTGTCTGGTCTGATAAAGGAAGGCAGTAAAGGATATTCAACAAAGCAGGCCTTACTCTCTTACCTAGCTCCCAAGGTGGGAACACTTAACTCATGAAGACGTTGTGCTCGGGCCTCTCTTGGGGGAGTCCCTTCTCTCCTCCACCCCCTTGAACAGGCTTTCCGCTCCCCTTTCTTCTTTCTTTTCCGTTGTCGGTCCTCTTCCTTACCATCAAGCAAGGGTCAAGCTGATCGTGGGAATTTCATTCATTCAATGACCAAGTTTCTCTAACGAAAAGAGCTTTTGAAACTTCTTTGAATGCCCCCCAGGATCTCAAGTTCTGAGGCTCTCTAGTAGGGGCACGCCAAGTGGCTCTAGATTCAGGGGTTCCTGCTATAGCCGAACACGAGGGAAAGATTATTTATACTGAAATTGACAAGATCATTTTATCGGGTAATGGGTATACTCTTCGCATTCCATTAGTTATGTATCAACGTTCCAACAAAAATACTTGTATGCATCAAAAAACCCAGGTTCAGCGGGGTAAATGCATTAAAAAGGGACAAGTTTTAGCGGACGGCGCCGCTACAGTTGGTGGCGAACTCGCCTTGGGCAAAAACGTATTAGTAGCTTATATGCCATGGGAAGGTTACAATTTTGAGGATGCGGTACTCATTAGCGAACGTTTGGTATATGAAGATATTTATACTTCTTTTCACATACGGAAATATGAAATTCAGACTCATGTGACAAGTCAAGGACCTAAAAGGCGGACAAGCGCTCTTAGTCCGCGAATGCCTATTAGTAATTAGTTTTAGAGCACCAGCTCTTATGGAGACAACAGCGGTACATGTTGTATGTCACTTCCTTCCCCTTCTTCTTCCCTGCTTGGGCATATCGTAACCATTGATTCAATCGGTGCCCGTGATTTTGGGATCAAGTCAATTTCCCTTCCTAGACGTCAATTGAAATCGGACAACTTTCTAAAACAGCGTGTTTTTCGTCATCAAGAATCAAGTCAGAAGGTAATCGGCTTACTCAAGAGATCTTCTAACTCGATTTAATAAGAGAGGGATCGGGATATACTCAAGGTATTGGTAATTTACTGCTAGCCGAATCCTGAGTTTGAGGAAGCATTCAATCCATTTCCAATTCCACTAGGCCTGGTATCGTCATCTTATTGTGGCCTACTCGCCTGGAGGTAAACTTCCCTTACCATTTTATATCTGGCTTGGGTTTACGGAGGGTTTCCTTCCGTCTGGGCATGGTTAGACAACTTCTTATCGAGTCTTGTGAACCTGACTGGGGTTATGTTGAACCTTTGGCGACTGACCACGAGGCTAAGCTCGATGAGAAAGGAAATAGACTTCACAGAGAAGTGGCAACTCAGTTTATGAGTTCGCGCTTGCTGTGAGTACGTTTGGTGGTATGTTGATAAATCTGTCGATCTCACGGTTCCCTTCTCGGTCTTCCTTGATCCTCCGGCGGTTTGTTTCAGACCGTGCATCTGGAAAGCGCCGGTTCGAATCCGGCTCGTGACATGAAGAGGAAGTCCCAAACTGGGATCAGATGAGTTTGCAAAGCATTACTTTTTTGACGAAAAATAGAATTGTTCTCCCCGTTTCAATGAAGACTATGCTTACTTTCTTTTCTCTTACCGGTCTGTGTTCTATCATGGACCGGTATCCCCTTTCCTCGAATCGAGACTTTCTTTGTCGAGGATCTCAGGTTTAGGGTACAGATCTTGCCATCGATCTTCTTCTAATGGCTGTGTCCGTCTAAGGTGGCTATTTGAGCGATTTAAGTATCGCGGTTGTCTTGAGCTCTGGATTGGGGGACGGAAACCTGGGGCTAGGTTTGGGACTGCGGTCTCTATTGCGGTCGTTTAGGCCGGCGGATTTGCTTGCCTGTCCGTCAGACCTCTATCTTCACGGGGACGATGAGTTGCGACGGTGGGGGCAAAATGGATGCTGCTATGGCTTGATTATCTAAAATGGTATGCTTTAATTTAAGTTTCCAGTGATATCAAGGTGTCTGACTTTGTAAATGCTCCTGTTGTTTCCAGAAGGCATTATCGGTCGCAAGTTCAAGAAATAGACCTGCTATCCGGTCTTTCTTGGAAGCTTCGGACTATTTTGCAAAGGTCGGGCTACCACTCTTATGAAGATTTATGTCTTTGTGAGCTTGGTCGTCGTCCCGTCACTGTTACCTATTGGTAAATATGTACGTGACGGTAGACATTTATGTATTGCAATCTCTTTGTCTGCCATGGTGTCTGATCAGCGCTATGGTTGATAAAAATCTTCGTAATAAGAGTAGCTCTTCCCGGTAGTAGGGCTAGTGTAAGTAAAGCGAGTCGGTCGCTTGACACTACCGACCCCGGACGTACCCACCCGCGCCGCGTGGGGAAGCGGGTCCACAAAAATAACGATAATAAGAATTTTGGTAGTTCGCTGGGGTTTTCTTTGATTCCCAAGAAGTGTTTGTTGGTTTGAGTCCAGCTCGTGACAAGGCCTTGGTCCATACAGATGGGATCGCGACCTTTCCTTTCCCTCGCCGATGTAGCTGGTCACACTCAATTTAGACCTGATCGTGCCTGCGGGGCGAGTGCTCCAACCCAAAGTATGAAACTGAGCGAAGTAAAGCGAAAGAGCAACCAGCGAAAGAAGGAACGAAGTAATGGATGGAACAATCTTGTTATAGGGCCGTAGGTCTCTTAACAATCTCTTTCAGCGTAACTGTCAGTTCTCTTTCAGTTATCAGTACCAGCTCTAATGGAAGACAGGTCAGATTGTCATGTTACATAGGCCGATCATTGAATCAAGGTACGACTGTCGTTAACAATGGCAGGTCCGTATTGTAACAAGAGAATGTCTGCTTTCACTGTCAGTTGATTGAGAAGCTCCGCCCAGTAGTGCTTAGCCAAGAGTGGACCAGGCCAGATGGCGGTCCCACGAAGCCGGTCACCGGTAGTCTAAGATCTTGCCACAGTTCGGAAGCAGATTCGCTACTTGCTTCACACATGCAAGTTGGACTATGTTTTCGATCATGAAACATCATAAATCATTACATCCAATCACTTTCCTTCCTTACTAAGCTTTCAGTCAAGTAGTGTACACCGCCAACAAAGACAAGCAATACAGGGTCTTCAAGGAAGAGGTTAGGTCCCTAGCTTCAGAAGTGGCAGCAAAGCACTTGGCTAAATCATCATCTTAAGATGCAAAGCGCAGTAAATAGAGTCCCAGATGCAGGAGAGGGAAAGGTAGAAAGATCTCAGCCAAATTGACATAGGAGTGATTGAAGCGATTCGACAGTTGATGCCGCTTGAACTAAAGGACCGAGCAATGAAAAAGAGGCATTTAGTTTAGGCCATCCCGAGATCAAATGTCATCTTAGTAAGATTATAAGATATCCCACGAGCAGATGTTCTCGAATAGGCTCTTTCAGGTTCAGGAAGGAGGAATCCGTTGCT
This sequence comes from Reutealis trisperma, assembly GCA_947687605.1. NCBI lineage: Eukaryota > Viridiplantae > Streptophyta > Magnoliopsida > Malpighiales > Euphorbiaceae > Reutealis > Reutealis trisperma. Next base: position 10,965 of record CANTUT010001993.1, read on the forward strand.
CTTAGGCATCCCGTCGAATCCGCTCTTAGGGCGGGAAGGAAGGACCAACGTCGTCGAGAGATGGGATTCATACCCAGCAATAAAGAGCATCCTGCTTCTTGTGACTAAATACTAATATAAGATAATAGAAGGGGCTTGTTCTCTTTTCGACGGTAACGAGAAATATCATAAGAGAAGAAAGATCGTAGCGTAGCTGTATAAAATATAGGTTTTTCTTCGCTGAGTAAACAAATAAAAAAGCTTTCTCTGGTTATAACACTCTAATGACAAAGCGTCCGTTCACGTCAGGGCCCTTTGAATTGAATCTGGAGATGTATTAGCTTGTACTTAACTGAATCGGATTATGTTCGTGTTCAGTGACCTCAGCCCCTTGCCCTTGCATCGTAGCCTCTCACTGCCTCTGCTTGTTTGCTTCTTCTGGGAACTTCGGTTGCTAGCGGTCCCATCCATCGGTTTCAGTAGGAGGTGGGATCCGATCCCATCATTCACTTCCCAGCAATCAATGCAAGTAGATCTCTGTGAGTGTCCTTCCCGTCCTTTCTCCCGTCGTTCCATCTCAGTCTGTCAACACCCAATCGACCTCCTTCTTTCAGTTGCAGCCTGTTGCTCTGTCTTTTGGATTCATCTACGAGCAGAATATGGATTGCCAGTAGCGAAGTAGGAGATGGAAACATGGGAAGTGCAGTCTTAGGTAGGGGTTTGAATATCGACTTGGTGAGCTACCGTCCTTCTCTCAATCGCTTGTCTCCGGCAGGTGGGTTCAATCAGTTAAATCCCAGCCAGATTCATGTGATCGGTTGATCATTCTACGTCTTTCTTTCCGATCCGTTGCTTCCAGCTTCACCCTGTGATCTAACTGCAAGTGTAGCCATCCTGGCTCCGAAGCTTTCTAAGACTCCCTTGAGTTCCTAAGGTAGCCAGTGCTTCAGTAAACGCTGGTTCTTTCTCCCTTAGCTCCGCACTCTTACAACCAAGCACCGGAACCAGTAAACAACCAATTGGCTCGTCAATGGCTAAGTAAGTGCTTGAAGGCGCAGATGGGTTGTCGGGAATGTCTATCTCTACAACAGCAGATATGCGAACAATGAACTCTAAACAAGAGTGAACAACCGATCAGCGACATCCCTATGTCTTCCTTTCCTTATGCCATTTACCCCGAACAAGCAAGGAATACTTCAAAGAAGGCTCTGACAAGACCTACTATTCTCCTTCGATACGTGCCTGCTACTGCAGCAGCTAGAGAGAATGGCCTACAAGCAGTACGGATTCGGGCATGGGAGCGCATTAGGAAGATTCTTTCTAGCTTATGTGAGTCACTCCTTAAATTAAAATTAAATAAGGCTCGTTGAGACCTTCTTAAATGAAAGGACAGGTAGTTAACTAATTGCTCTTCTTAGAGAGAAGGAGATGCTTGAACAACCTATTCTCAAACAACTTATTCTAGCAGCGTATTTTTTTCGGCTGGGTTGGATGGCTGCTATCTTTCTAAACAGGAGGAGGAAGGGCTTTATGAACATAAGGACAATTTAGGAAAAAAGGCTTCCACATCTCTTATCTCTTCTTTCCCCATTGCCAAGATCCTTCCTCAAACAAAAGGCCATACTCTATAAGGCCACTCTTTAGGCAAGAAGAGGAAAATTACCATATATATTCCTCTTTAACATTTCCTCGTATTTCTCCCTGCAGTTAGCTCAAGAATCAATATCGTAGAGTAATAACAAAAAAGGATAAAGCTGAAGGCCAAACTGAAGAAAGGGCTTTGTTTTAAGGATTCCAGCCATTCGACACGGGAGGAAGCTATCGGGGCAGAAGAAGGACGCTTTAAAGCCAGACATTAGACCTACTAACAATCTATTCTTTCAATCCTGTAGCCTATTGGGCTAGTTTATGCAGCTTTCAGTCTCTATAAACCAAACCTCATGGAATATTGATTACACATTCCCTCTCTAAGAAAGATAGAAAGACCAGTACCAGCTACTATACGTGACAACTACTCCTACTGCTACAGAGAAAAAAGAGAAAAGAGCAGCGGATTCTCAGCACTATCAATTCCTTACGAGCTTTCCTCTTCTCTTCGAGCCAAGCTTTCGCTTTCCCTTCCTCCTTGTCCGGGCCCGCTTGAAAAACTTGCCAGATGGATTGGAAAAAAAAGCATAAGCTACCTTGAGGACTGATAACGAGACTGCCGATTAGGAGAAGAGAAAAAATCAAAGGCGAAGAAAAGCAGCTCCAACAACTGCAACTCCAAGCGATGGGAAGGTAGAACGAAGGGCTTAAGGCTGACCTTACACTGCCTAGAATGGAGTAGGAATGAATTGAAGGGCGAAGAACTAAAACCACATCGGATTACCCCAAGACTCTCCCTGAATGAAGCTTTTTCCCAATGGCTGGACTTCCTTACAGTGGGATCAACTACTGCGACAAGGGCAATAGCGGGACAGGGACGGAGGGGATAGGGACTTTTTGTTACTGAATCTAGTACGGGGGTCCAATGAGACTTCTAAAACTACTGAGTCTAGAGGGACAAAGAAAATATATACTCGGTCTATTCTCTACTGGTATACTTTCTTTACACAGGGCCTTAAGACGACTTTCTTACACAATAAATAGCTTACAAAAAACAAAAGGCCTTATCTTATAACTGGCCTGGACCGACATGGAACTGCATGGAATTTCCTCACTCGCCGCGGGAACTAGGGAGATAGGAAATGATAGAACTCATTGATAGTAGCCCCTTAGCTCCTTGGATCGGGAGGAAGAAAAGAAAATCAAGAGGTAAGGAAACTGCCACTGACGGATGATAGGGGAATATGCTATCAAACTACAAGATTCAGATAAGAATAGGCTAAAAAAGATCAAATAAAGACTATGCTTTCAAACTAACTTGACCTAGTGCTTGCCTTCAATCTTTCAAACTAGTCTGCAACCTATTATATGACCTCGTCTGGTCTGAAAGCAAACTCTCACTGGATCGAATGGAGAAGGGGGAAGAAAGAAAACCACATCGGATGGCAACTGCTGGATCAACTGAAACCAGCACTTCAAGTAGATCCTTCCGAACTGGGAACTCAAAAGGGAAATGCATCGAAGGGAAATGGCTGGAAGTAGGAACTGCAGCTTATGAAATATGTATTGTCTATTCCCTCGTGTGACTCTCCCTTATTTACTATATGAGCTCAACCTTAAGATTATTATTTAGATACTATTTATTATAGCTAGACTAGGAGGAAGTATACCTAGACTGGGGGGAAAGGCCTAAACCAAACCCCGGTAAGACTCTCACCCCACCATCAGGAAGCGCGAAGGACTAGATAGCCTTAGAACTCTCAAGGAAAGAATGATTATAAGCTATTATACTTCCAGGGAGCACTCTATTAGCTATAAACCTATATAACCCCTAATAGGGAATCTTATCTAAAGCCCTTCAGGGGAAACTGGGGATTAGCTTATCATTCCAACAACTAGCTCTGGCTTGGCTGTAAGAGCACTCCCCATGAATTAAGCAAACTCCCTGACAACTCCCTAATGGCTTACGGGGCTAGAACTGGATCTCAACCTCAAACCCCTCCCAACTGTCACTGCAACTCCAACGGGCTGCTAGCAACTGCCACAGAAACTATATCAATGAGAGAAACTAGGCCTGAAACTAGATAGATGGCAACTGCCGGAAAGGGAATTTATACTAGAAACTACTCATACTCGATTAATGGCACTCCCATAGGCTGGCAGGTAATATTTTAGTAAAAAGGACTCGATTTAATCAGCTCTTGTGAGAAAAATCCCATGCTTTTAACTGACCCCACCATGTAAGGCAACTCGACTAGCTGCAATGGGTACGGAGACTACTGATTCGGGTACTGGTACTTAGACTGCTGGATAATACCCATAGCGCTTACCATGAAGAAAGAAAGATATCGCTTCTCTATAGCGCCCTCCCAGAGAAGGAATTAGCTTTCTCGTGGAATCTTATCTATAGCCAGAGAACTAGAGCCCCCACGGAGCGGTAAAGAAAGATATATCTTATTCTCCTGTTTGCCAAGGACTCCTTTGCTTTCTCACTTGAAAAGAACCAGCTTTTGACCTAGCCCTTTACCTTTACTCTAGCCTGGCCCTGGCCTAGAACTGGCTATCCAAAGCTCTTCGATCCTTGCCTGCTTTCAAACTGGCCTGCAATCTATTCCCTATAAACTCTTTTTACTATAAGGTCTGGCAAGGGTCCGAAGGAGAGACCTTGCTTGTCCTTCTTCATCGAATCAACCGAGATAAAGAAATCCTGAGTAAATGGATCGAGATAAACTTACCACACGAACAAACAAGCAACTTGCCAGACTCGAACTGGCATAGGTGGATCGCATCCAGCCTGTTTTTCCGTCAATAGAGTTGCTTTGGTTCAAGTCAGGAAAGAATCTGACTAAGATAAGAAAGAAAGGCTCTATCTTTCATAAAGATAGAGGCATACTACATAAGAGATGCTAGCAGGGATCATTTCCCATGCAGAATGAGAATATCCCATTCAGTTGGCTTAAGGGAAAGAGATAGCAACCAGTAAACTATCTGCCATCAGACTGAAAGCGATGAGGTCGTGTAGTTCGATAAGACGTGGCAGAGATTGGTTTGAGAGTTTGGTCTTATTCAAGAAGATCGGAAGGAAGTAGCCCCCAGGTGGGTACTAGCGGTTTCATTCCCTAGGGATCTTTTCGTCTCTTCAAAGAAAGTAGCATTGAGAAGCCGTGGGCCCCAACTCTGAGTTCCGTTTGCCGGCCCCCCGACGGTAGGCTATACAGCAGGCTAGAGACTTATGCTGTGTGCTGCCTGCGATTCATTCTTGGCTCCCGCTAGTAGGGCTAAACAACTGGACCATTGAGTAACTGCTCTCTAAGACTACTGAACGACTAGTCCGTGGGGCTAGACCATTGTTCCACGGGGGATTCTTACTCCACTGCAGACCTTAGCGGCCTCCTAGCCTATTACTCGTACAACAACTATGGCAGCCAAGAGCGCTGCTTATTCTCCTTCATCTTTAGATGCTTTCTGTACTGCTCGATGCTTTGAATAGCCCTAGTTCCAGTTAGTTCATACTACCCCGCTCCCGCTTACTTGCCTGCTGGCTAATGGCTTTCCTTATTGGGATTCTTTCCTATTGCTTGTCTTTCTGGTTAAGAAAGCTTTCAAACAAAAGTTTCGGAGACAGAAGTAGAGGGAAGGGACCTACTATCTACTTACCCGCGAAAGGGAAAGTAAAAGAGGAAGAATGCGCGACTGGCTATCGAGAATATGAAGATAAAGAAAGACATTCTTTGCCCTTCTTTCTTCACTCTCGTTCTAGAAGGCATTCCGTCAAGCAGCATGGGATGAAGGATTATGGTGCAAGACAATTTTCGGCATAAGTCACGGAACTCCCTTTCCAGAAGACCTAGAGTAAGTAGCTACCTTTGGAAAAAGAACAGATAGTCTTCCCTTTCGACTGGCGCTGCCATCAACAGATTCAATAGCAGCTGAGTCGTGAAAAGAACTAAAAGTCTCGGAATAGCTCTTAAAGTAGCCTTAGCCCTGCCTTGGCATCGCTTACTGTATTGAGAATTACTAAGGGCTTCGAAGCATAGGACTTTGTGCTGATGGACTTCTTTCTAAATGATGAATGGACAAAGAGAAGGTGAAATCTCCTATGATATTACATCTGTTAGTCCAGTCTGTAGAAGTGGTGCATTTCTTTATGAGAGAAAGTGGCCTATAGCCCTCTCGTCTAAGGCCTCAAACTGATGAATCAAAGCCTATCGTCTCAGCCTTTCCAGCCTGAACATGGTCTAAGACGTTAGAGAGAGAAGAAGGCTAAAGTTAAGAAAGGCTAGCTGATAGAAGAGCTGCAGATGTAGTTCCTGTTGTAGCTGATGTAGTTCAGTGTGTGTTTACGGGGACAGTTCGTCCATACGAAGAGACTGGCCCTTAGATAGTTTCATTTAGAGAGTTTAATGATGGGTGAGGGGTAAGCCTAGACAGCCGAAGTTCTCCTCTGTCTGCTCGAAGGCAACTACTGTCTATCGTTCGGTCTTCTTACTTATTCAAAAGGATGCTAGTAAGTCAGAAAAAGTAGTCTTTCCATGGCCGGTAGATTAAGTGGGGACTGTGTGATGAGAGCTTTCCAGAAAGCCAGTCGTGGTAGGTAGGTAGGATTTAACCCTTTTCGTTAGCGAATTTCCTTCTTCGCTTTGTTCTTGCCATCGAGTATAAAACAAGTCTTTTAAACCCTTAAGTCAGAGTACTTCACACTTTTCTTCCAGCTTTAGTCCTCTTTTCCTGTTAACGTTTCCAGTAGCTCGGTTCAAGAAGTATGGAAAGATTTCTTTGAGGTCTTATCATATATGAATTGGAATAAGAAGAAAGCAGAAAAGCACCTTACTAGCTCTAGATCTAGTACTTTTAACTTCCTTTCTCACCAGGGGAATTCGCGGGTTAGCTTGTGGGCTTACAGGATTTGTTGCTTAAAATAGAACTACAGGCTATCCTTTTCCTGACTCATACAGCGGGTTTTAGGGTTA
>CANTUT010001993.1:27500-52500 GCA_947687605.1 Reutealis trisperma
GTTCCACCTCAGTATTCGCTCCGATCCTCTCGCTTTGCTTGATAGGCTTATTGCTCAATTGCATAGACTAGACCGGGGCTTTTATTCTCGCAGGTAGCATCATTATACCTATAGATTGCTATACTCTGGCTGGGGATGGATTCAACTAAGGTTGCTTGCACAAAAGGGGTCTTCTTTCATTCCGGATTCGAACCCGGAGATACCAGAGACTTCAGGTGCCCATTGGACTGATTGATCATATCTTCAGGAGCTACACTGCCCCTTCTGGTGCTGCACTTGCGGACATATTCTTTAAACAAAGGGGCACTACTCTGTCGGTCGGGGGATGACCCCTCCCTTCACCGCTACACCTGCTTTACGTTTGGCTTGCTACCTTCATGGGAGATAGTCGTTAATAAGACAGACGTAGGTTGATGAACGTACTCTTATCAGTCTCAGTAACGGAACTAAGTCGCTACTAAGTCATTGTTTAGGACTAGCGAAAGGAGGCTCTATTCAGATATTCATTCGAACACTCTACCTTAGGGGCTTAGACGAGCTTACAGCTATAAAAGGGGCTACGGATTTTTTTCTGGGGATGCCCCTTACCTTAGCCGGGCACTCTTCTTTATTCGCCTTTCCAATTGTCTTTTTCGTACATAAAGAAAAGAAGTCTTGGATTGGAATGGAAGGCTAATTCATCCAAGTTCTCTGCCCTGAAGGAAAACACAGTAGCACTAGGGAATTTCCCATAGGCTAGGTGAACATGGGGAAAGGGCTTGAGGTCTGAGACGAAGATGTCTTTGAAGAGACATATGGAAGAACGAGGTTTCGTAGATGAGGAGCTGGTTTAGTTGTTGAATAAAGAAATTGAGACTTCCATCAACCATTTTCAGGAATCAGAGCAGAATTCACCCAGCAGCTCTGTTCTCAGTAGGAGAAGACTCGCAACCAGCGTTCGGTCATTTAGCACGAACTTCACTGCCCTAGCTGCCTTAGCCGTCTCGCTACCAACAACTCCAGCTCGAACGAACCTAGCTTCTTTTTCTCCTTCTGCAGCTTCTCCCGCTTATGCTGCTGATCCAGCTTCTCCTTTCTTTCACTCTTCCGATGATAATTAGTATTAGTATAGGTCTAACCAGCAAACCAGTGAGACTTTCTGTCCTTGAATGAAAGCCTTTACCTTAAGTCCCTGTCCTTTCAAGCCAGTAAAGCAAGCTAGGGATAAAGCTAAACAACTCTTTTTAGCCAATTCCTGTATATCCAGTTTCAGGCTAGCCAGCTCCTTTTAGTAAGCCTGCCCCAATAGAATGCCTTCTCCTAATCGCTCCTATCCTAAACCCTTGCAGTAGTAAGGGGCCTTTCAGCCAACAAATTAGATTCCAGTGGTAAACCCATCCTCTAGTGCTTGTGAAAAAACTAGTTTGAAAGCAGAGATAGCAGGTCTAAAGGGTATAACGAGTATAAGAGTTCTCCCATTGCTAGCATTTCCTATTCATATTTCGGAAGGCTAAAAGGACTAGCAGTTCTATCAATAAGAGGGCGGCTCACGGTCAGTACAACTAAGCGTGTAACCACCAGCTCTTGCTTTGGAAAGGTACCTTCTTTCTATTCTTTCATAGTTTCATCATGGTTTCCAGTCTAGTTGCTCTCCTTCCGTGTATGCTAGGTATCCAAGAGGGCCTTTTGGAGTTTAAGCCATTGGGGGATCCAACAAAGTCCCTCCATCAAGTGTGAGGTCCCGTTCAATTACAATGGCACTAGACAAAGAAACCACTGGTAAAAGGCACTCATACTAGAAAGATCTCAAAATGGGAGACTCACTCCGACTAGAGAGATTGAGGACTCCTACCATCGAAAGAAAGTCCAATTGAAACTGGCAGGGCGAAGAACTTTCCTGGCGAACCAGTAATTTCATTCCCGGAACTTGCTTTTGTGTTAAAGTCTATCAAACGAACCTCCTTTCCTAGAACCTGCTTTCATAAGGACTGCTGGTAAAGAAAAGGGACGAAGTGGAGAGCACTGACAAGTAGAGGGAATGCTGGAAAACTCCTTTGAAGCAAGAAAGCGTGTCCCTAAAGCCTTAACCTATATCTAAGAAAAGCCCAATAACGTGAGTGTTCTAGACAGCCATGCTCTTGGTTGCCTTATGCCCGCCTCTAATGCCAGTGATTTGTACAGTTTCAAGGTTCCTTCAGGAAGGGGTGTAGGATACCACTTGCTCGTTATAGGAGCAGAGCAGCTCGACTGACAAAGAGAGGTGCGAAAGGTACTCTTTTTAGAGGGGAGTAAAGTTACGGGGCTACGCTGCGAGAATGGTATAGCGAGCGTGACCCTATAGTAAAAATTCTGGAACAGATACTGGGCGGCTATCATGGAGAATAGGCTAGGTGGCTGGGCGAGCTTTCTTTATAATGACAGGGCGGGCGAATCTTCTCTTAGCTCCTTCTACGGGCTTGGATGAGGCTTTACCTTGATTCTATCTTTAAACTTTCCTTGACCTCCGTCGGGTTACATAACTAAAACTATTAACTATTATAGGAAGTAGCAAGTCTCAGTGAAAGTATCCCGAAAGCGGTAGTTCCGTAATTCCGCTCTCAGGCGAATCATCGTAGTTCTTAGCCTTGGTTGCGTTGCCTGTTACCAGCCAGTAGCGCGGAAGTCCAATACTCGTTCTCTCTTGTGAGTCAAGTATGCCGAGTTAGAGCAAGTTTGGAAAGTTGTGGTAAGTAAGCACGCCATCAAGTCAGACCTAAGGCCCGCTCTCAATCCAGTAACGAGTGCACGATTGAAGTCTTCGTATTCCCCATTGCCTCGAAACAGTTATTGTTGAGCCCCATAGTCATAGTATGTCCCGATAAAGATCAAGTAGTAGGCCTGTAAAGCAAGTAAGTAAAGGTTCATGCGAACCAGTAGCAAAGCGGTTTTTCAACCGCAAGTCAGGGGAAGTATTAGTAAAGAGAGTTAGAGCCCAGTAAGCCAGCGCAAGTGGTTTAGTCCCTATAGTCCTCCAGTCAAGCCGGAAAGACTGTTCTCTCTCCGCAACAACAGAAGTCTAGTTTCTTCGCTCCAACCCCGTGGAATAAAAGAGAGTTTTCTTCTTTCGGTTTTGATGGAATTGAAGTTGACGAACTCGAGGTCACTGAACACTTAGCATATTCAAGTCAGGGAAATCCGTTGAACAATTTCAATATTCCTCCCCAATGAACGTACCTGAACCTCAAGCACGACAGATTTACTTTGATAAGCGCACTAGCTGACTACGAGATCAGTCTCACCTCGAGTTCGACTACGGAACGGAATCCTACCCGTCTCATATATAGAATAGAGAACCTGGGCCCGAGCCTCGGGGACTATTGACTGAACTTGCATTCATCTAGTTTGCTTCTCTCACCCAATCGAACGCTCAGTCCAGTCGACTGTCAGTTCCCTTCACCCGCTCTTCATGAACAATCCGTAGCACCTTGCCTTCACCCCCAGCGCCCGTCTCAGTAGAGAACCTTTGAGATAGAGACTACTAACAAGCGAGCTACTTCATGAGCACTAGAGAGAGTTCAGGTCAGCAGACAGTCGATCCTCTCTACACTGAACACTGACCCCATCGAGCATGAATTAAGATGACGACAAGCAACGAAGAAAACGAAAAGAACTCTGTGAACAGCGTCGAGTGCTCTTGTTATATAAATATATACAATAGCCGTTTTGGTGACATCGACAACAAGAAAGGCGGGCAAATCCTAAATCTTTGAAATGAGGGCACTTGGTTGGCTTCCTCTCATCACGAGATGGAGGGAGGAAAGTAGGCTTTTTTGTCCTCACCTCAAGCTGATTTCGAAACGGGGATTGACATCAAAAGTAGATCGAGCGTGGATGCGTGCATTCTTTGGAATCCGATTCAAGCTCAGATTCAAGAGGGGCTTCTTCAATCCAGTGGTTTTGGCTTTCGCTTTTCCAACGGGTGAATGAGATCAAAAGCGGTTTTGTCAAGTCCCCCTCTTGGGGTAGAACTGTGAACAAACATCAATTGATAGCCTTCGTTCATTTCCAACAATTGATTGAGAGGAAAGGACTTCGAGTTCAGTCGAAGTCATGTGATGAAAACAAAGAAATCCGCTTGTGACCAGCTTCTGTTGTTCCTAGAAAAAAGTGGAAGTCATGTGACAAGCAGTGCATTTCCTCCCTGGATAGAGGCAGCGTTCAACCCTAGAATCATTTGTTCAATGTTCTCGTCTGAATCCTCAAACCAATCAATCTGAGAATGACAGGAAGAGCGCCCTCGGTCTATCGATCCAGACAGAACTACGAGGAGGGTGGGAACGGAGAAGGCGGAGACGGAGCCGGTTTGGAAGCGTCAACGCAACAAAAAGATAAGCCAAAAACGTGAAGTAGAGGGATCCCATCCTTACGGATGAGCTGCGTCGAATGAGCCAGATCTGCTGGACAGATTGACAGTCAAAAGGGAAGATGGGGTGGGGCAACTTGTTCGTCTTTCGTATGCCCTTCCCCCTTGTCTAGTTGTCTAGTGGCCTTTCTGCGTTCGATCTACCTCGAGTCCAAGAAAATGCTTGAGTTCTCCAAGTTCCTTTATTTTGAAGCGTACTGATAGATTTTCCTTTGTTCGGCGAATTTCCTGTTCGTCATCTCCAGTGATGATAAGATCATCCACGTATACCAACACTATGGCCAGCTTGCCTTCTCGAGTCTTAACAAATAGGCTGGAATCAGCAGGCGCCACTAAATAAAATATCCACTTTGAATTCAAAATTCAGCAATCTTACCGCCCTTGATCCAACCTAGCGACACTAGCATCTATCCTGCACGAATGGTGTAAAAGATACAAACGCTCCTGACTGCACCCATTATTAACAAAATCACCTCGATGTCGACTCAACTGGACAGGAGTGTCGACTTGATGAAACCATGGATCTGTGACAAGCTAGGGGGGAGTATTATTAAACTATCGCCCCTACTCTCTAAAAGCTAGCGCGCTTTACCCCCTTTCGAAAGATTTTTTTTCTTTTATTTAACAATAAAAGCCTTAAGCCATGCGGAAAAAAGGGCCTCCCCGGAACATCCTCCCTTTACCACATCATGGGGGTTTACAGGAGATCGCATGTAATTGGCTTTTTAAAAACCCCCGGTGGTGAATAACTGGAGGCCCTACTACTTTCGATGAACTGCATTTGTCGGAGAATATACCATCGATTGATTGAGTCAACTCTCCTTCTTAAAACTCGATTAGGAGGGTATCGTGAGTGCTCCGCCTGGGGAGTACGAATCTTGATGGAAAAACGCCTCTTGTGATTAACCGCCGTCTCATCCGATTGAACCGCACGCCCACCAAAGGAAAACAGCATCGATGATGGCGAGAAAACAGGGGAGAAGAACGAGGGAATGGGCTTTCATTAACACTGATTGACTATGTTTATGTTCTATTATAAAAATGGCGACGGTGAACATGCCATCGCTCCAGCGTTAGACCCACTTACGAGTGAACTCGCGACCGCCAAAGAAAAACCATTCTTTAGTATTGAAGATCCATCGTAGATAGAGAAACAGTTCTAGAACAAAAGCATAACGGTACGAAGAGTAGGGCTTTAAAGAAGTTCTGCTATCTATCTCCGGAGCGCCAACCGTTAACTAACCAGGTGTCTTGTGAAAACCGATCGAAGCGAGTAAGAGAATTGTCACAGTGCATGATCACTTCAACGAGAGAACCGCCACTAGCTCAATTACATCGACCCTCGTTAGAGAAACGTAGACAATGTCTTTAGACCACTCTCTCGTCTAAGACCTTCCTTGGTTATTGTTAGAACATCGGATTGAGCGAAGGTTTGAAGATGCTCGAGTGATAACGAGAGGGGAGTAGGAAGCTACTCCGGCAGCCATTTTGTCTCCATCGCTCCTAATAACTTAACATTTAGCTTACTACTTTGCCTGCTCTGTTGAACCCATCTTTCTGAGTAAAACACGTCCTGCGGTAACGAAATGCTATCTCAGTCTAAGGATTTTAGTTTATATGAACTCTATGTGGATGACATGATAGTAAAGACCTACCGCCCTCTTGAAAAGTACGTTCCGCGGCCCTGCCCCGATGATGCGAACTTCTCATTCTCGCCCATAGAGGTGAAAAAAACGTTTTGCACGCTAATCTCTAGTTCCTTCAGAAAATCCGACATAGCTTAGATCCATCGCCTTTTTTAAAAAAATAACATTAAGTTACGACTGTCGCTCTTCAGCAGAAGACCATAGGACCAACGAGAGAACGGATTATTGCAACCCATGTTTCATTGTGATGAGGACGCCGTCTCCCTAGAAGAGTAACGTACCGAGTAGCTCCTAGCAAGGGCTTCAAGATCACAGTAATGCCTGCCAAAACTTTCCTTGGGTACGAATGTCATGTTCAAAGCTGGTTTCTCTAGACACCATGGAAAAGATCACTGACGAGCTCAATCTCTAAGTGTGAAATTTTAAGTTTAATCCTCTTTATGAGCCTGAGATCATATGGATCAACAATTCTCATTTCTTAGTTACAGAAAGCCCTTCTCAAGGAAGTGAGCCAAGAGCCACTCATCTAAGCCAGCGGATTCGAATTCTGCTGTGCCGGTGCGCAAAGCAAGCACGCTTAGACTGCGATGTGCAATCTTTGGTCTGCCTATCATTGTCCATTAAGGGCTGACTCCGCTAGGCAAGAGGACCACTACTGGGATTATTAAACTACTAACTGATGACCAGGGGACTACTCCGCTTCTTCCACTACTGATATTGACTGACCTGTTGAGAGGATAGCAGCAAGAGAAAGAAAAAAAGAAGTAGAGTTAGGTTCTGTTCTAGTGTGTAAGCATCTCTTTCCTCGGTCGATTCGTCTGCTCATTCAGCGTATGATTCTTATCCAATTGCTTCTTCCGATAAGTCTTATGTTATGAAACGAATTCGGCTGGAGATAGGCATTCGGATTCGTTACTTGGGGCTGATGAGGATTCGTTACTTCGGGCTCCTGAGGGTGAGGCGTTCCGAAGGAACGGGATAAACTTAATATGTTAGTTCGGCCTCGGCTTCAGGGAATAATTCCTCTTCAGCCGGTTCAGATTGAGAGGGAAAGAGCAGCCCTAGGTGCTGACCCGCAGCGAGGCAGGCCCGTCTATACCGATCGGGATGATAAGGACTTGTCCTTACTTGAATTAAGACTTGAATGAAGCGGGGGAAATCTCAATAAAAAGAGTCTCGGTTCACTCTTCGCCATAGTAGTGTCGCATAAAAAGCGGCTCCTCCCCTTCTCCTTCGCTGACTAGACTCGTGCCCACTCCACTGTCGATGAAGAATGCTTTTCGGGCGTAGAAAAGCTTTCCTTAACTAAAGCATTCCCTTTCCCGCTTGACTGGAGTGGAGCATTTTATTTCTTTACTTGGCCGGACCAATTCATATAGAATTTTTATTGAGAAGGATTCGCAATTGCATCACCAATTGTCTAATTCGTTTCGTAGCTTATTGGCCTGAGATTCGATCTTTCTCCTTCGACGGAGCCTAGCTTTCTGACTGGGCAAGCAGCCCCTACCGAATTCGCTCCTAGACTGCTTTCAAGGTTCACTACGGACAGCAGGGACGGAAACTCCTACATTCCTCGTTACGACCCACAATCCATTGAATAAGTTCAGTTCAACCTGAGATTCAATTTCTACAGAACGGAGAAAGAGAGTGGTCGTTCTCTATTGTATAGAGAAAAAATGATATATACATTTAAGAGGTGGAGGTATGAATCTCTTTTACCGGAGACTAAAATATGCGATTCGGTGCTGCAACTATCGAGTAATGGATAAAGTAAAGGCCAGGGGCGAGTTAAAGAGCCTATGCTCAAGCAACCCTTGTCTTGTAAGTCAGTCTCTTCCCGTGTAAAAAGAAAACAAGCAAGCCATAAAGTAAAACCAGGAAAGAATAAAGAATGAAGTTCCAGATCGTTATTAACTGGCTTGGAGTGAGTAACTGTGATTTCTTCCCCTACCTTAAGAAGGGGTACATCCTCAGAGGAAGCAAAAAACGGAACTCTTAAATACCCATCTAGATTAGCTGCTTTACCAGTTCGGGTAACAGGTAATTGAGTGTAAGGAATTCTTTAATAAAAACACTGGTAAACCAAGATACACAGCTTTAGTAGCTAAGGATGTTGCTGCTAACCCTTTCGTGTAAGCAATAACCTCTGTCAATAACAGTCAAAGTAAGGGTCAATCGGTAATGCACCAAGCTCTGCCAGTCCAGCCAGTACAGGAGGTCAGTCGGTAGAGCCTGTGGGTCAGTCTTTCGAGGGGGTTTGGTGGATAACGGAAACCGGTTTGTTCGAATTGGTGTCTTGCAGAAGACGCTAAGGGGTTATGAGTTGCTGCTTAAGGAGCTAAGGATGTTGACACTTTAACTGGAGCTGTCTGTAGTAGCTGTCATTGTAGTAGCTTGTTTTTGTTTGTCTGAGGGCTATTTTGATAGGGAGTGCGACAAGCCACTAATGCCACAAACCGAGGGGGTTACGATCAAAAGACAAAGAAGCAAAAAAGAAGGGTTCCCCCTATCCATATGGTTCTTCTCCCATGTTATGTTGTAACATTTGAATTACTCAAGTTAACTAGTCTTTCCAGTTCCACCATGTTGACTTTACGACGACGTCTTCTCCTGGAAATCCAGAAAACGGTAAACAAATATAATTTGATTTACCAGAATGTAGATCTCTGTAATATGAAAAAGGTAATTCATAAGGGTTCATATGCATTTTCTCAATTACAAGTAAAATCGGTACCGAAGGGCTTGCCTTTTAAGATGGATAGATTTTTATTTTTTCGGTTGGATACACTCGAAGAGATTGATCAGGAGTTCTATCTTCATCTCGAACTGGAAGATGAACTTCTTCTGATCTCACTTGCAAATATACTTCCAAAGTACGTATTAAGACCTGAAGTCTTTCTTGATCAGTCATTCGCTTTCCGTACAGATAAGGGAGCATTCCACTTTTTGGATGATCTGGATAGAGATTTATGTCAAGACTGGGTATTCGCAAGATTCTATGATCAAATGCTTGTTCCCATTGAAACTAAAAAATTTCAACTTACATCAAAGAAACTATTATAAATACAAAATTACGCTATCAATGCAGGAGTTCCCCTTTCTATTCTTAAACCCGGGGATGGTAAGAAGGTTTCCTGTCTTTCTGGTAGTCTCTTCCTTAACCAATTTGGAAAAGTAGAATTCGATATGAATTGAATCAGTACAGTAGATTTTTTAGAACTTCGGAAGATGGTCAAGGTAGCTTGTTTCCAAGCCCTGAGATCGCTGAGTGCCGTTTTCTTTTAATTTGTTTGATTGACTACTCCCCTCTTTCTATCACATAGAAGATTTCGCTAGTGAGCGGAAACCGGAAAAGTATTACCTACGAAAAAAGGAAGAGCATCTCGAATCGGACGTGAAAAAGATCCATCTTTGATTTATTTCACACAATTTCTCAATGTCAACTTGCTCGATGTAGGCTTGCTCCTCTTGGCAGCTTTCCATTAATTTCAATCGTCTAAGCCTAGCCTTCGATTGGTGTCTCATTTGTTCTTGGTGTAATTGGCCTCGTAGTCTCTTCCTTTAGGGCTCAATTCCTTATTTTTTTGATACTCGGAATAAGGGCATCGGATCGGGGAGCTGGCTTTTCGGTGTCTGCAGATCCAGGTACAGGTCTAGGACCCTTGCCTTATCCTTTAGTGATCTAAGGTCCATAAGCAGTATTTATTGTAGCTGCTTCCGAAGCAAGGACAGTCTACCTTATCCCCCGCTTTCAAAGCGAAGACGTTGACTAGTAGCCGGCTGACTTAGAATACCAGCATCACTAAAAGAAAGAGGAGCAGAAGGAGTTGATTCCCAATTTGAAAGCTGAAAAGCTAAGAAAGAAAAAGAAATGATTTAGTTTGAAGCTTACCGTCAAGCAAAGAAATTGGAGGGGAGCTGACAGCAAGCTGCAGAACCGCGTGATTGATCCATCTGCGCTATTCCCTAATTGAAGGAAGTTGGAATATAGTATAGTGATTGCCAAAGGAGTGCATTCCCCAGTTAGGCTAGGAGAACAGAGCTAGCTTTTGATTGGGTTAGGCAAGATTCCGACTCGGTTGGCTCTGGGGAACCTATGAATGTAGAGGCCGGATGAAGAATCGGGTCAGCTGCTATTGAATCAAAATTGCTTCTTTTAAAGTAAAGAAGAAGGACTGAGCCTTCAAGTGCAGATCTAACGACAAGACAAGGGAATCCGCTCTTTAGTCAGACTTAATAGAGCTTTCTCGGGATAGAACTCTATAGAACTCTCAGGATGAATGCAAGGGCACTTGGCGAGATTCGAGATGATTACTTTAATCCTACTCCTGCTTGTGACCATTAAGTGCCTTGATCTTTTGTTCTGTAATGTCAGAAGAGGAAGGTTAGGCAGTGCAGTAAGGTCTTCTGGTTAAGTTCTGAGAGTGATCGAAAGACAGGGGAATAATCCCCGCACGGGTCGATACATCGAAAAGAAGCCGAGCAATTAAGGCCACTGAATACAGGAACAGACCAGGTGGAAGCGGAAAATCCTTCAATTCTGAGACAAGACGGAAGCTAAGAGTTCACATCCGGAAAGAAGGACTAACGACGGTTGCTAACCTCCAAAGAAGAACTAAAAGGCATTCTTTGGAGGTTAGCTACCTTGTTTTCTTACTCTCTTCCTGTCAACTCGTGTCTCGAGTAGACAGATGGTACAGAGGCCTGCCCGCGACAACGAGATTTCTTCGTTTTTCTTTCGAATCAAATAAAGGCTGAAGCGCGAACCTAATCTTTCTTTATTAACTGGATAGGGATGCGCATTCGAATCATTGATCTACTGATTGAGTACGAACGAGGAAGCTCTTGATGTTTTAAATGAAAAAAATGTCCACGTGGACATTACTCTCCGCTCTTCTTGCTCCACCAATAAGCTCCCGTAGCAATAGTAGCCCCTGTGTTAGCATCTTAGGAAGCCGTGATATGATAAGCATAAGCATCTCCGTCCATGTGAGGCCGGCGATATGGATGAAATGTATCCCCGCCTTACGAGCGAGCTTATAAACCAAGCAGCAAAGACCACCTACCTTGTACTGCACTCTCCAAGTATTCACATACTGGCCTTGTGCAGCTAGAGATGTAGGCAAAAGATTGACTAAGCGAACTAGTACTGTATCCCCTTTAAGAAGGCATCTCGGCACTGCTGCAACTGGGGCATAGCATAATAGGATAGCATCCTCCCCTCTTGCCTGCTAGACCCAATGGAATGGAAAGGAGTGATTCAAGGCCTTTCCTTTCGCCATGAGCTATGTCCGCATCTAAAGTCTTCGCTGGAGCAGCTATTTTAACTACTTATTTCTGTATTAATATACAATGACTCAAGAGAATCCTTCTAGGCTTCACTAGGTTAACTCCTATTTGTGGACGAGAAAAGAAAATTATTCCAATCTTTCAGTTCGCTTACCGACCGGTGAACCGGACGAAGGTTCTATTCGATAGTTGATTTAGCACAATCTTGTCTGAAGCCCTTCTTTCAATTGCACGCTATGTGATCTTTTCTCTTTTCATTACTTCCATGGTCTTCTATTCGACATTCTTATTAGAAAGCTTCGGCATCCAGTCTCATATTTTCTTTTGGATCGCATCTCGCGAAATCAGATCTACTGGCAAAAGATCCCATTCCTCTTGGACTTTCTTTCTTGGTCAGACGAACCACCTTAAGCAAGCGACTTGGGAAGACTTCTTGGCATCGATCTCTCTTTCTCTATATATTGATTCAAGGCGGGGAAGATAACCTGCTATTTTCATCGTAATAAGACAGCATGCTTCACAGCCCTCGATCTTTGAATTCAATGAAAGAAGCTTTCAAAGGAAAAAAGTTTACCACAAACGAAAATAGAATGATTGGGGCGCAGTCTGACTTTCAAGTTATAGAAGGGAAAAGCCTTCAGCTTAAAAAAGCTTTGAAGTTAGGGCGGGCAAGGTCTTCAGTCGATACCGGTGTCACTTCTTCTACTTACTCTTCTAGTTCTCACTATTCTCCGTAAGCTCCTAGCGGGGCTGACTATGTAGGCTTTCCTTTCTTTTTATATAGATATAGAAAGTCGGCAAGGCAAAGCCTTTTTCTTCCCACGTTGACAAACCTTTCATTCTTCTTTCTGGTCTTTGTAAGTTCAAAGACGACTTCCCTTGCAGCAGTCAAATTGAAAGAAAAGACCTAAAGATCTGTGCCTTTCCCGATTCCTATTCTAGCTACTCTTCTCCGGGCTTAACAAAGATGATTTTACCGAGAGAATTTGCCCTCTCATCTTCCCCTCTGAGACTCGTCAATCCCCCTCAAAGTCAGGGCTCTCTTTCCCTAGGCCGAAGTCAAGTCAAGGCAAGAACGTTCCCGATTCATACTTGGCCAATTCCTTTGTTCAACCGAGACCTATCTATTACCTGGAACGGGTGGTCAGAATCTAGTCATTAACGATTCCTTTCTTATAAGTCAAGTATAGCTAGCCCAAAAGATGGTTCATTGGGACTAAGAACTGAAAGCTCAGACACTATGGAATCGGTGTCACTGCCCCGCTCGCTCCCCGACGCGACGTCAGAAGTAAGAATTGACTAACTAACCTGATTGCCTTTTATCCGCCGGCATGGAACATTTTTCTTTTTCCTTTTTTACTCTCAAGCAGAGAAAGCTAGCCAAGGGATGCTTTTTCCCAAGAAGCCGATCTGCGGCATCGATTACCCTCTTCTTATTCATTCAGCGGAAGCAAGCCTACTAAAGTACTGAACGTGAGTCAGCGGCAGAAGTGGTAGATACTGATTTCGTGAATGAAGTTGTCTCGTCTACGGCAGCTGATTCCACAACAGGAAATAGCAGCGGGCAACTTTGAAGCTTGCTTCTTTTCCCACCGTGATTGTGCTGTCTTACTCGACGAAATGTATTTAAGCAAAAGGGCTTATTCAGAGAGGGGCCCTATTGGGCAACAAAAAATAGGATATCCTATTTGGGTTCCATTTGGGAAAGAGTCGAGTCTTTCTTATAGACTAGAGAAAGCGTGTTATAGAAAAAGAAGCGCGTATGCCGGGCGACCGGAAACTCTATTATTTAACAAAGCCTATTCCTTTGAAGAAGATGGTTTACCAGCATTGATCTTAATCAGTCTGCTTTGCCGATATTCGTCAATGAATTCCGCCGTTTCATATTCTGAATACTCTACTTTGTCAACAGTCAGCTCGGATGGTACTGGGTTTTCATTTCTTAAATGAGAGGAGTCAACCTAGGCTAGCAACTTTGGGTAAGCCTAGCTTAGCCCAGCTTGAGAAGAATGTTAATGAAATGTGAATAGGGGTAGGAAAGCCTTTGAGCCCTTTAAAGCTGACCCCGGGGTTCTTTGTTTTTGATAGTGTTATCAAGCCTGGACTGACGGAATCCTGGGATTGTGAATACCCCCGAAAGTGTCTTTCAGGCTCTACTGCCTTGCTGCCCGTTAATCAGAGTCAGCCCCTGTCCTGACTTTTCTCTTTCTTTCTTCAATAGGCGTGTGCGTAACTGCTTTTTCTCTTCTTGTATCTACGTCAACTTATGATTCAAAGTGTGCTTTTGCTTGATGAAATAGGTAAAAACCCGGTGAGACCGCCTTCCCAAACTCCACTTCTTCAACTTGAGCAAGAACTGCTTCGTCCTTTGCTACTGATGCCATAACTTCTTCAGTCGAATGCTCCTACTCCTTGACTCCTTTTGGTTCTATAGAAAATTCCTGTTGCCTTTCCTCCCATCGGGTTCCTTCACTCACTTTTCGAGCTAACTGCAGCGGATTCGTGAACAAGACCAGTGTCAAAAGCTTCTTCTTGTGCAAAGTCAAGCAGCGGGGAAGATCTTAACAAGAGCTACCCATGGTCCTAGTTCTTGAGACAGAGTTATGGCATACTTCTCTTTTTGATTAGGATTGATTGGCTTCCTCTTCCTACTGAGTTCGAGTGAGGGTCTTTCACCTGAAAGTTCTTGCTCTTCCACTGGTTACCAGCTTAGGACCTGCGGGTAACTAAGGCTCTACCCTTTCTGGGGAATTTATCCTTGATCGGGATTAGGCCGCCTTTCTTAGGTCTGATCATCGAAAGACGGAAGGCATAGGCTACGACTTTTTCTGGGTAAATCGATTTTCCATAAGGACTTTCTCTTGTTCTTCTAGTTGCTAATTCTACCTGCTCGAGAAAGCTTTCTCAATCTCTTAAGATTCACCGTTCACTGGCCCACTCAAAGCCTTTCCTCTACCACCAGCGACAACTAAGGCTTCACCCGCAATCGAGTTCTCGGTCTCACCTAGCGTAAAAGAGAATCTAATCCCTTTAGTGAACCGTTAGGGTCAAATAAGGAAAAATGGAGTTGGACATATAGTACAATACCTGGGAGGAGCCACTAGGTTTGAAAGCAGACGTTGGAGTCATAGTCCGAGAAGCCTGGGTTAGGTGTGAAAGGTATTCGGGTGCCACCAGCTCTTAAGCACACCCATTGGCATTGACTGCATGGGATCGAAAGACTTCCAGTTTCGTGAACGTGTCCATAACTTTATCATGGATATAATTTTGATGAATAAACGGGAAGCCTAGAGACCTCATTTGACATTGTGCGGCCTCCTTAATTGCACTAGCGCACTCAGGTGAGCAGCAAGCAGTTGGTTGAACCAATAGGGGCTCTGGCAGAAGGTACCACCAGACACCCAATCCCAGCAGAAGACATGTTAGTAGGACGAATCGGCTGTCTTTGACTTGACGTAGGCGAAGGCCATTGCTTCTGATAAGCCGAATGTCCTTGTACGACTACTTTGTCTTGTGGCGTCCGCTAATCCAATAACGCGATCCGGGGATCTAAGTAGGGTGGCTTTGTTGCCTCTATTTTGATCTATTGCCGAAGCAAAATGAAAGGGCAACTGGCTGATCCCGGTGGCAAGCGGTTTCCATAAGGAGAATGGTTGGAGTTCTACTTTTTTGAGCGAGATCTGTCTTTCCAAGTTTTAATTTTTGTTAATTTCTTCTAGCTTGGAAATCCGGGTTGATCCATTGTCGCGATAGATGACTACCGGAAATCCCTGCCTTGATCGTTTTCGGAAAGCGCCTTCTTCTTTTTAGTTGGTTTAAGGGGCGAGAGGGGGCGTGGAACTACTACTACGATTCTCATTATTCTCATTTCGCTTTCTACTAAAAAGAGGAACACGGAAAAAAGGTTGATTAGAAAGAAATTGTGCAAAGAGACGATTCATGACTCCAGCATAAAAAACAGCACATTAATCCCTGAGCTGTGGATGATTGAGACAGCTCTAAGATCTTGTTCGTAGTTTCCGTTTAATAAAATAAGTTGTACTCAGTGGTTTCGCTGAGAAATGTTTGGGAGAAGGATAGTGCACCATTAGTTGAACCATGTCTCTCGGATCTCTCGGAAAGCCTTTGGGTTGTGGGGCTATTGTTTCCTTGAGGCATGGTTTGAGCCCTGGTGCGGGGCTCGGTAGTAGTCTGACTTCGGGAAGAAAACAAACGGTCGGAAAGCTGTCAGAAAAGCGCCAAGCAAGGAAAGCACTCAGCTAAAAGCATGACAGCAATCCCAGCCCGCAACAGCAAGAAAAAAAGTCCGAACACTAGCACGAAAAGCAGTCCCTACTGCCGCGTCAAGCTAGGCCTGAAACCTCCAAAAGAGAAAAGGAAAGCGCTGTTAACAGCAGGAAGAGCAGTCCGTACCGCAAGCAGTACCATAAGCGGTACCACAAGCCGTACGTTCAGCGATTATTATACGCAAAAAACGGATAACGCAAGAAACGATTGCTTAATTACAATGAATATAGTCCCTAAAGACGAGACGGAGTCCCCAAGGACAGCTTTCTTTATAGAAGATGCCAGCGTTATAGAAGATGCTACTAGCGCATTGTACTGGCCGTAGGGGACTCAAGCCCTCGTCGATTGAGAGGAAGAAGCCCCTCGCCTCACTCGTCAACTGTTATCATGACCTCTCTCATTTCTAAGGGGCAGGGCTCACCGAGATGAGAAAAGGCTGTCCAGATACAGAGGCGGAGACTCGCTTTCGAGCTTTCTACTCCCAGGCTTCCGTCTAAGAATAGGGGGTGGGGTCGATTTCATCGAAATGAACTGAAATGTAAAGAGGCAAACATTTCTTTCCGACCAAACCGCTCAGAAGGCGCCTTCTTCGATGAAGAAAGATATATATAGGCAAGTTGCCCTTATATATCTAAAATATAGTCAATACCCGTGTCCCCCTCCCTCAGGGACTTCTAACCTATGGATGGAGGGTTCCAAACCTTGTTGACTACAAGCGTTGACATACCACCGTTTTACTTTTCTTTCTTAGGGCTCGTTCGCAGCGCACTCCTATTCTCTCAACAAAGCTTCTTTAAAGGGAAGCCCTTTCTATCCCGCCTCCTCAAACACGGAAGACATCCATCCTTTGTTAGCCCTATTCGCTTTTTTAGTAAGCCCTTTCGATTATTAGTAGGGGCATTAAGTGAGATATCAATTCCCTGTCTTCAAGTGAGATAGAAACCTATTCCCTTTATGACCTAAAACAAGCTGACCTCCGCATTTGGATTCCTATTAGGGGCAAGAGTGAGACTTGTCTATTCCTACTAAAGGAAAGAGAAGAGTGACTTAGCTACCAGAGCAGAAGGCCAGAAGGAATCTGCTACGCTCCTCTAGGAAAGATCTCTTTATTTACGACTCTTGAACTTGAAGGTGGACGGGAAGGAGATATTCACTGACTTAGAGCCCGTCAAGTGGAGCCTTCGGAACCTTTACGTCTATAGGGGCTCCACAGGAGGGAAGAGAGAAAATTAAGACTATTCGCCCAAAGGAAATTTAAGCAACTTATTTCCCCAAGGGGGAAAATAGAATGAACTTGGTAAGGGCTAAATAGAGGAGGAAAGGAAATTAGCCTTGCAAACAGAAGGCATATGATAGCTCATTCCCGGACTGACTAGATATATCGTAAGAGAGGAAAGAACCTCCTATGCCCAAAGACTCCCATGTCTTTCTTGCTCTAAAAATGAAGAAAGCTCAAACTAAAAGAGTAGGACATAGATTGTATTATAAAAGTTTAATGAGAGATGCGAATCATAGCGTATCCAAAGTAGTACTTCTGTTTTGTTTTCAAGGCAATGAAATTCTTACTGTCCGGTAAGGCAAGGAATTTCAAACCTAAGGGCGAAAGGTGCCATTAGATCGGATGTAGGTATTTCAATTCCCAACTCTTTCCTGAGATAGCCCGAGGTAGGGGAACTTACTTGTGAAGTAAGCAGACTAGGGTATGGGCGTTGGGAGTAGATGTAAATACGTTCTTATTTCACAAAAGAAAGAGATATGACCAGGGAACGAAGGCTATAACATAGGAATTAGGGTGCTGCTCTTCTCTTCCCGCTCTTCTTCGTCCTTTTGCTTCAAAGAGCAAGCCAAGCAGCTAGGGATCTTGAGCGTTAGGAAAGAAAACTGCTCAAGTTAGCCAGACCTAGAAACGAAGGCTAGGCTAACTGAACTCACTTGAAAGAGGGAGAGAAGAAAGATAGAACAGAAGCCAACTCTTTGCCTAAGGCTAGTAGAACTGACCCTACCTTCGGGCACGGTGAAGTTAGCCCGTTAGGTCTGTCTGCCGGGAAGTCAAAGCTCCGTTTTTGAAGCAACAAGGGAATGGGGGTTGATTTCAAATTGTCATTTCTCCATTATTGATAGAAAGACTGAGGGAAAACTAGAAGAAGAAAGAAAGATATAATAGAAATCTCTATCTAATAGTGTTTCATGTGTACTTCCCGTAGATAGTAGTAGAAGAGGAAGCGCCTAGGTAAGGCATCCGATTCTGGGCATCTATAGAAAGGCATTCTTGCTAACAGTTCTAAGCC
The DNA here is from genome assembly GCA_947687605.1 of Reutealis trisperma. Classification (NCBI taxonomy): domain Eukaryota; kingdom Viridiplantae; phylum Streptophyta; class Magnoliopsida; order Malpighiales; family Euphorbiaceae; genus Reutealis; species Reutealis trisperma. Next base: position 45,392 of record CANTUT010001993.1, read on the forward strand.
CCCCCGCAACTGAACTTGCTTTCTCTGGTCTTTAGTCTGAGTCTGAATCCACCAAAGGCGAAGAAAGATAGAACAAAAAAGAAAGTAAGGGCATTAGGCTTAGGCCAGGGCGCAAGGAAGCTAGCGAAATGCTTAACGCATGCAAGTCGGAGAACCATGGCTTGGGCGTTAGGGCGTAGGAATAGCAGACTCAAGTTCCTTATTCGCTCCTCTCCTATGATAAGCGTTCGAGCTGCTTCGCTCCTTGGGAGCAATTGCAGACACCAAGCAGAATCTTGTCGCAAAGACATCTGGTCATAGGGACCTAGGTGGAAAGAGATTTTCACTTAAACCCTCCGTCCTACCTTCCTCCACCCCCAACTAATCTACCTCCATTTCCGTATGTCCACTACCTGAGGGATCAGTGACCGGTGGAACTGCTGATCTTGTTTCCGACCGGCAGACCTTATTTTGTGATTCCCGCCGACCACCGGATCGACGAGATCCTCTTCAGGATGCGCTCACTAGGACCGACTCAAACAGAGATTTCGGAGTTCATCAAATCGGAAAACGCTTGCTCCTTTATTGAAGACTAAGATAATCGAAATAGACAATGCAAGAGCAGACGCATGATGATGTTGGTTTCAAGGAGCTTTCCGCTTCAGCAAGCCGATTGGAGCGACTTCCTTCTCCCTTGCTAGTCGCTGGATGTACAAGCAGTCACCCCTCTCAAATCGTCTCATATGCCACTATCTCCATCTTAAGAAGATGATGCAACGGCCACCGAAGTGAAACCAGTGAGCGGTCATTTCAAGTCATGAATTGGGCTAAAACTAAGGCTTTATAGAATATGGGCATCTATTGAAATGAAAGAAAGTAATTCCTTGTCCGTCTGTTCCTATAATCACACTTGGCTTCTGGCATCCCCCGTCTCCAAGGGCTGGTTTTCGTTTGCTCTTTCTAAGTCCTGGGTTTTTCGCCAGTTGGATGTAAAAAATGCCTTTCTTCACGGGCATTTGACCGAGGAAGGAAGGAAGTTTATATGAAAAAACCGCAAGATCCTCGGTTTCCCACTCAGGTCTGCAAGTTGCAAAAGGCTATTTATGGACTCAAGCAAGCTCCCCTCCCCGGGCCTGGTTTCAGCATTTCAGTTCTTTCTTGATTCGTGAGGGTTTCTTTTCTCTAAGGCGGATTCTTCTATGTTTGTCTGGCACAATGCTACTTCAATTTTTGTGCTTTTGTTAGATTTTTATGATAGAATTCTTACAGGCAGCAATCCAACAAAGGTTGCTTCTTTTATTCAGACCCTCTCTGCCAAGTTTTATATGAAAGACTTTGGGGAACTGACATTCTTTTTGGGGGATTGAAGCCAGTCGTTCAACTAATGCTTTTTATCTCGCAGGCCCAATATACCAGGGATCTTATTCAGCCTTAAAATATGCATGAAGCTAAAGGGGTCAGTACTCCGATTGCTACTAAACCCTCTCTTTCTTTAACTGATGGTGATCTTCTTTTTGATTCGACTGAGTACCTTAGCATGGTGGGTGCTATTCTATACTTTAAAATGACGCGTCCGGACATTGCATTTGCTCTTAGTGCGGTTAGTCAGTTCATGCATAGTCCTCGTACCACTCATTTGCAGGCTGTTAAACGTCTTTTTCGGTACTGAAAGGGCACCTTGGGTGATTTTCTACGTCCTTAATTGGATTACCGACTGACTGCTTTTTTTGTCTCTTTCAATTGGTCTTTCGCCTCTTCTTTGAATTACTTTAATAAGAGTATATTCTTTTAGGTATAAACTAAAAAAAGCAAAAGGTATGAAGTGCTCGAACGCTTATCGAATTAGGGAGGGGAGCTTGGGAGGTAATTGAGAGGTAATTTTTTTTTTTATAGGGAATCTGTGCTTACTAAGCCTTTGTTTGAAGGACCGGTCTGAAAGTGCAAGACTAGCTGGACCCGGACTGACTAATCGCTAAGAGCTCACCCCGAGTGGGATAACTCTAAGTACGGCATTCAGTAAGAAGTAAGCCAAGTTCAGTAATCCTCGAGAATGAACTATCAGGCCTAAAGCCTAGACTAGGAGGAAAGAACTGATGACTCGCATCCCCTTAATCTGAAACTCTCACAAGAAGGATGGAAAGTCGTGGAATTGATTGAAGTTAGCCAAGTTCTCTTAGCCGTTACGTTAGGGTGACTCTAGAAAGCTTTCAAACACTACCGTCAACCTACTGTCAACGGTCTAAGCTATCTAGTCCTCATCCGAGGAGTAATGCACCTGTAAAGGGAGGGCATTCAGTCAAGCATCCAATCAGCAGCTGGACTGGAAAATAGATACAAGAATGATTATAGAGTTCCCATCTTTCCCGAGTTGCTCTCCTTTTCTCGAATGCAGGTATGAAACCAGGAAACTCGCCTTAATTAGTAAAGCGGAAACCTGTGGGATAAGTCAGCAAATCACATCATATATCGGATATCGAATCGGAAAGAGAGATTGATTCTCCCTTCCGGACAAGTCCCGAGGAACGTCGACTTGAGAAAGTTGAATGAGATTAATGCTTCTGTGCTGTCTCTTTCTCGCTTCCCTGCTTACCTTTTGCATACAAAAAGAAAAAAGGAAAAGGAACTGCTTTAAAGTAAAGGCTTTCAAGGGGATTGAATGAGTTCAGGATAGGAACTTAGTTCAGTTCACAGGAGCTTAGTCATTTTCTTATTCTTATTAAATGGCTAAAAGGAAGAAGAACTCAAACTACTGTATAGGCTTAGTCTGCAATTGTGGGGCTGCCTCTTTTCTTTACTTATGGAGATTATCTAAGCTCTAAGCTGGCTCTTTAGACTAAGAAAGACTTGATATTACTTAATATCAAACTCAAACCTCTTACCTCACTCGGCTAGATCGCTGTGGATTAGATTAGGAAGACATTACGGCTGGCGGGGAAAAATCAGTCTATTAGGACTGCTGGAACTAAAGGAACTTAGCCTTAGACTGGGACGGATAAATCTAACTAGGAGGACTTTGACTTACACTTCCACGTATACCGGGGCTATCTATTACAACTGGATGGGCTATAAAGGTACTGCTACTAGTAGGAAGGATAGAAAGACTTCTAAGGAAGCTATCAACTACTCCTTAAGGATAGAAGGGAATTCCCACAATAACTTGATGGGTTTACCTGAGTCCTCGAAATCATGGGCTTGGGACTAGAAATGCAGAGGATTAGCTTAGCATGCTAACTCGCTCTCTGGCAGAAGGAATGGATGGAAGATAACCCGCAATCGCAATGGCTGTAACAGAATTCTCGATGACAGGGAACTACATACAAAGATAGCGCTAGTTGGAAGGCCTTAGGACTTAAACTGGCCAAAAGTAAACTCTCCCTTCTACTAGATTGACCTTGCCAGATGGATTGCTTTATAAAACAAACTTGTCCCATAGCCTGTTTATTAATATGTTGGGTTACGCTCGCTTGTCTTTATGTTTTTATGTGTCTAAATGTAAATGAATAAAAAATAGGGAGTTGTTTGTTCATTTTATGATACCACCTAAACATATTATCACTTCACTTTAGCCGAAGTTTGAATGGAATCTCAGATGTGGAAGTTTTATTCCGATTTATTTGGCGTTTAGTTGGCTGCACTCTAGGTCTCGCCTAAGATCCTTAGTCTATCCGAGGCTATCGTTAACTGGGGCACGATAGAACCGATGGTCAGTACCTCTTTACTAGGGAAGGGCTTCCCGGGAGTCTGGTTCGTGCGCATTAGAAGTAGACATGAGTGGTTGTCTTAGCGCGCATCGAAGCGACATGCGTGAAAGACCTTGCCTCAGTGCTCGCTCTCGCTTTGAGGGATTCCTTCTCCTAGCACCAGGCTAACTCTTAAAAGGCATGGGAGTCTTTGGGCGTCAAAGTTGCTTTCTTCTCTTATGAAATTTCTAGTTAGAGAGGTAAAACAGCCCAAGAACGCGCATCCACCAGATAAGCATATAGTTCGTTGTGATCCTCAAGTTCAAGTCGTTGGGCCCTTCGTGGCCCTATCCGCCTAGGGCAATGTTGCTCAGAAGCTCATAGGTCAGGTCGAATCCCGGCAAAAAGCCTTTTTATAAGAGGAGATCCGCATGCCTATTACTAAGGACGGGTAGCTAAGCCGCTTGGGATCACTTCGAGGATCCCTCCCCTCTGGCTTCCCGCAGATCGTCTTCCTTGGTCGCACCCTAGCCACAGAATGCCCGATTGAGTTCGCCAGGGACATCCTCATTCGAACTTCCTGGGATCAAGACAGAGATCGCCCTCACATTTCCCCAGGTAGGAAGAAATTCCATAGGGTTGCCCCGAAGGACCTAAGGTTGCTGTTTGGTCTGGATAAGCAGGCAGGGACAGGCTCCTCGAGCAGATACCATTCCAATGGCTTCCCATTACCGGCGGAGAACTCAAGGGCTCCAAACTCCTTAGGTCTTGTTTTGTAAGCTTGAAGCTTTGAAACCTGTCGAGATTAACTTACCACTCCACTAACCTAAGCTTACCAGATCAAGTAGATCACTACCGAAACCCGTACCGTACACGCTGCTTTCTCGGCTTCGCCTCTTTCTGACAACGCCGACCCTCCCCGTACGCTTTGAGGGACTGAAGATGTAAGGTAAGATGCTAGCGGTCTAACTCGGGTAAACAGATGCGCCGGTTATAGTAGGTAGGCTTCTATCCGACAGGGTTTGATGGCTGATATCGGATAGGAAGAGAGAGATGACATTTCTAGTGAACCCAAGAAAGGAATGTAATCGAAGAGGCCAGCGTAAAAGCACAGAAAGGGAAGCAACTTGTCCACAAGCTTGATGTTAAAATAGTGGTCTTTTTTCCTAGTAGCTGAACTAGGCTACTTTCTTTCTTCATTCTAGCACTTTGAGATTAGATTGATCCCTTTCCCATGCTTGTCTGTTGGTCAACAACCAACTCTCTTTCGGTAAGAAAGTCCTCCTAGAGTCCAAGAGGAGAGGAATTTTTACATAACATATAACGTAGGTATGGAGCAATTGTTTTCACATATGATCGATCTCTGGGAAGAGGACAATTCTATCTACAAAAGGATGCATTCCCTAGAGGACCTATATCGAATGATAGATTTGTTGTCTTCCAATGGGTATAGCTTCCGCCCGATGTCTCGTTACTTCATTCCTAAGGAGCGTAAAAGCTATCGTTTTGTTAAAGACTAGTAGTTAGACAATCGGGAGTCAAGGCCTAGCAGTAGCATGTATTAATAACTATAACGGGGATAGCTTGGATACTCGTCTTCCCTGGGATATGGCGGGCTATCTTCTCGGTCAAACCAGGTTATAGGGCTATATCTTTATCTTTCCATGGTCTGGGCATTCCCTCTTGTAGCAGTCTCAGTCCCATTAGTACCTGACTCTTTCAAGCCTTCAGGATCAGACAAGGAAAAAGTAGGAAAGGAAGCTAGAGATAGCGGATTCTCGGACAGCGGCGGGATTAAATTCATTTTCAGTTTAAGTTCTCGTTGCAGCAGTCCCTTTATTTACCAGATGAAGTTGCAGTGCTAAGATAATCTCTTTTTCAAAGCAGCTCTCTTTTAATCTTCTGGAGTTCGATAGCCAGGTACGACTTTCTACCAGTCCCAGTCTTTGCCTACCCTATGGGAGTCCTAGAAAAAGCTAACGCTTTCCTAAGGATCTAACTAGCTAAAGAGCGTAAGGAGCATACCGGGACTTAGAGGACTATCTTGGATAGCTTTTCTCCTAGGGAACAGCAGAGATTTTGATTCCATCTAAGGAGCTAACTATTTCAATAAAAGGTTGATTGCTATCATTCCTCCATCTATCTATTCTATTCCTTTTGATTGTCCCCGTGTGAGTATGCCTCATACCATATGAGTAGTCCCTTCCCCTTGTAGGAGGGAAAGTAAAAGGATTCATTCACAGATGTCCTGCCCCTATAGCCCCACCATGGAATAAAATAAAAATGGTCCAAGGGAAAACAAGCATGTCGTAAGCCCAAGTCAATTCCTCTCTTCGAATTCTCTTTGTTTTGCTATTTCATCTGAATCCCGATCTTTGCCTCCTTGAATGTCCATCAAATTATAAGGAAAGCCATCAGGCAAAGGCATAGAGCTCAAACACAGGCTTAGCAACACTCTGACTATCTCAATTACATCGACCCTTACCGAATCGGTAAGCATTGCATCTGCTTATCCCAAGTTTCCTATCTATTGGAATGAAGCTACTATGGACTAGACGAGTCTGGAGTGACAATTTACGTGATAATGACTTTTGAAGAAGCAGTTATTATTGTTTGAACGGAAAAGAGCAGATTTATTGAACCGGCCGGAAGAGTTCTCTATCAAGCTTGCTTGGGATGGTATTCGGTCTCGCAGCCCTGTTGTGAATTGGCATCATCTAGTGTGGCACAGCAAGTCTATTCCCCGGCATTCGTTTATCCTTTGGTTAGCCATTCGGGGAAGATTGTCTACTCAGGACCACTTATACAATCATGGCATCATTCAGGCAGTAAGGTGTGCGCTGTGTGGTGAAATGGAGGAGAGCTTGGACCATTTTTCTTTCTCTTGCCACTTCTCTGATCGAATATGGCAGCTTCTTTGCGATAAATGCAATATACCATGGGTCAACAGAAGTTGGGAGGAAACCCTCCAGTGGATGGCCATTAGTTTCAAAGGTAAATCCCTGCGCAGCCTAATAGCTAAATTGATGTTTGCAGCAACAGTTTATGGAATCTGGCGTGAGAGAAACGCTAGAATGTTTCAGGGTAGGGCAAGAGGTGTTAGTAATGTGTTTTATGAGATTATGTACTGGGTGAGGGCTAGGATCAACTCCCTACATGGGTTCCAGCCTTCCCAAGAAAACAGATGGCTCGTAGGCTCATGGAGATTATCGGATGCAATTGTTAGGGCCAGATAGTGCCGCTGGTCTGTTCTTTGTGTTGGGGGGTGTCTTTGATTAGATTCCCCTGCTTGTTGTTCTTAGTTGTAAAGGGTATGCCCTGTACTGATATTGTGATTTTTTAGTGTGTTAATATATTCTCACCCAAGAAGAGATTTTCAAATACCAAATTCAAGACCAAAGAAAGGGCATCCATGACTATATATAATATCAATTAGGCTTATACGGGTGG
>CANTUT010001993.1:60000-61790 GCA_947687605.1 Reutealis trisperma
GATCTGATTATAGGATAGGGATAATAAATGGCGAACCCTTTCTACTCGAATTATAGAAAGAACGTCAGTCACTGCTCACACTGAAAGCAGGAAGGTCGTCTTGATCCGTTATATTGAATAATTCTTGAATAAGTAAGAAGTAGATCGGCGATGAATATGGTTTCGTACTGCGTTTCGAATTGATAGCGAATGTAAAGACGCCTAGACCAAGGTGTAAATATTTTAGATGGATGCCAAGAATGCATTTCTTAATGGTGATCTTCAAGAGGAATTTTCTATGCAACCTCCTCCCGGTTATGACCATCCACCACACCAAAGAGCCATCGGACCCATGAAAGTCCCCTTTTTTATTAATATACACGGCCCTTTCATCAAGCAAAAGAAAAAGAGGGCAGTAAATGAACTAACCCCAAGGGATGACCTCTCGGGAAAGGGACAGGAGCGCCTGGCGAAACCAGACTATATCTATCCATTATGCGTAAGATCCAATCTGACTGAACTGACGAAAGGGGAGAGCTGATACCACTCCGAGAATGAGACATCCTGGACAGAAGGCTGGCAAGAGTGATACCTCTGAGATATTTCCCTACTGGACTCCAATCCAAGACTCTATTTTGAAGAGACCACTAAAAGAAAAGAGAAGAATGCGACCATCGAGTTTCTTCAACGAGCCCCACCCTGGGTCTTTCTTAGTGTAGTTGGTTCTCCCGTGGTAAGCTCTCTGACTACTTGGCTTGGCTAGGAAACTAGTCCCTTCTTGTGACAACCTATATACAAAATTTTGAGGTTCTTTAATGAAAAGAAATTCTCTGATTCATTGAACGCTATCTCTTCGCCTGTGGTGCCACTTGTAGTTCAGGAAGTAAATATACCCTTTCTCTTTGATCGGGGAAGAGAGTTTTAGCTTCCTTTCCCCTTTTGCCTCGAATGACTGCTTTAAAATTGTGATAGAGCTCTTTGAAAGGAGGTTAAGATTCTGGATTAGGTGTAGGACAGAATTTATTTCCTCTTATAAACTCAGGAGTCCTTCTGTGTAAAGTTAGCTAGTGTGGATTCGCGTAAAAGCTGTCAAACAACTTACATTCGCGGAAACCCTGCTGGTAATAGCACCATCTAATACAAACCTTACAAATTCCCTATGCTTCTAGCCAGCATGCCGTTACTAGTCGATTTAGTGGTAAACCCAGTCTATGACTATCAAATTCATATTCTTCTAGCCTGAAGGACCACCACCATTGATACATTGATAGTGGATTAAGTGGCTAACATATACTATGCCCAAGTGCGGAGATACTTAAGTAATGGTACCCTATTGCAAAACATCCCGGCTACCCATATAATGAAGGGAAGAAGCCCATGTCTGGAGCTATGCCACTGTAGAATCATTAATATTCGCGGAAACGACTAAAATTCTCGGATCTCTACCAGAGACCGGGACAGGCACGAAAACGAAAATATTCTCGGAAGCTCTTGTCAAAGGATTTGACCTCTGCTGGACCTAAAGCCTTAAAATCGGAACCTTAAAGGTCAGGCGCTACTTCCTTGGTGAAGTATCTCATTCCAAAAAAGTTGAACAAATCTCTCGTGCTTAAGACATGAGAATTTGAAGGCGGTATCCCTTACGTACTTTTTATTAGCCGGTGTGTTGATGATCCATAAGCCCTATTAACTCCTTTTTTCTTTTGAAAGCTGCCGACAGTCATGTTCTTCTATTTCTTTACTGTTCCGTACTAAATTCCTTTGTTCACCAATCAACTGAAGAAGGAAGTATGCCCAATCGACTGAAGAAC
>CANTUT010001994.1:0-97500 GCA_947687605.1 Reutealis trisperma
ATCTGTATATGTATATGTATATATATATATGTATATATATATATGTATATATATATATGTATATGTATATATATATATATATGTATATATATATATATATATATATATATATATATATATATATATATATATATATATATATATATATATATATATATATATATATGTATGTATATATATATCTATGTATATATATATATCTGTATATGTATATATGTATATGTATTGTATATATATATATATGTATATATATATATGTATATATATATATATATATATATATATATATATATATATATATATATATACAGATATATATATATATATATATATATATATATATATATATATATATATATATACATACATATATATATATACATATATATATATATATATATATATATCTATATAGATATATATATATATATACATATATATATATATATATATATATACATATATATATATATATATATATATATATATATATATATATACATACATATATATATACATACATATATATATATATATATATATATATATATATATATATATATATATATATATAGGAATGAAACTATCCATATCAAATCTAACATAAAATATTGGAACCGTAGTCAATCAACAGAAAAGATTGATGGTAGTTAAAGAAATAAGACTTGAGAAAGAACAGAGAATTAGAGAGAAAATGAGGAGAGATAGCTAGGGTTTTTTAATAAAAAAATTCAACCACAATATTCATTTAGATATTTAATTAATAAAAAATAAAATTCAAACAATGAAATATAAATATTGACAAAGTGTGTAAATTAATTATGTAATTATCCAAAACCAAAAATGCCAACTTTCAAATCCTCAAATTTAAAATGGGAGTATTTGTAATCTCCAAAAGTAATATAATGAGAAAAAGGATTTAAAAATTTGTATAGAACATGACTTTGTTATATTTCATTTAATCAATGGGATGGACTTTATTATATTTCATTAAATCAAATGAGTTATGGGTTTTACATTCAAAATTATATTGGGTTAAAATTTATAGAAATAGCCCTAAGTTATACATCTAAATATATAACTGGTTATTATTTTTTTTAAGGGGGCCATACCTCTATAATTTTAAATATTACTAGTTTATGAATAAATGGAAATTGTGTGCCAATGCAATTTTTCCTAGAAAATTTTTTTCTCACAAGAAATAGCCAAATAGGTTTTTATATTTGAAGATACAAATTTATGCTTTATCTCTATTTAATAGGAGTGGACATCGGTTAGTTCAGTCATGAAAGAGCCAAAACCAACCGATCAAATTATAAATATATTTATAACCTAACCGAACTAAACCAAACTATTTGAAAAACCATTTTTTTTGTCTTAATTATCAGTCCATTTGGTTTGATTTTAGTTTTCAATTTCGGTTTGGGCTTTTAGTTTTGGGCCATTTTTTATAAAGCTTTGTTTATTACAGTCTATAATTTATAGAATTCTTGTGTCTTAATGCTAAGTTCAATACAAAATAAATATAAATGAAGATTTAAAACTAAAGTAAAATATAAAAAATATACTATATAACAATTCATTTGTGTCTAGTATTTAATAATCTTTCACAAATCATAAAACATAAAATTGTGTTCAAATTACAAATCATAAAGCCCCACCTCCCTTATAAAAAAAAACAAAAGTTTATTGTGTACCAAGAATCACCAGTAAGTATATATATCAAAATTTTTGCAAAATAAATACATTGAAGTTAGTATATGAAGTAGCAAATCAAATAAACAAGAAAAATGGAAACACATATAGGCCCAGAATTCATTTTCAAGTTCATATATAATGCAGTCAAGTTATCTGGCTACATCGTTAAATTGCTAAGCATTTAACATTTTTTGCCATGCCAGTACAACCCAGCATAGGTATTCATTCAATTTTAGTAGGAGGTGGAAGCTTTATCATTACCCAATTAAATACACAGATATAGAGAAAATAAATGGCTTAGTGATCACCAATAGTTCATATCAAATAGGATGATAATTAGTTACTAACTGGTTGCAAACAAGAAAGATTTGTCCCCTAAAGTTAGTAAAATGGTAAAAGCAGTTTAAATCACGTCATAGCTAGCTAGCCAATAAAGCAAAACAAAACAACATAGCAAAACTTGCTAATAGTGCCACTGCCAATACCAAACTTACCACATGTAAAAGGTTGCAAAATCTATGCCTCTAATTTCAACAAGAGTAGAAACAATGAACATACAAAGCAGTAGCAAGTAATAACATCATTACATAAATATACATAAAATTTAAAAAGGTTAGAGAACATTACTGCCAATGTAAAAACAGCAACAAGCAGCTACCAAAGAAAAAATAAAACCTTGATCCACACAAAAATTAGGCGCATATGTCCAAAAAATGAATCATCAAATTTGTATAGTGAAAAATCAATCAAATCAGTGAGTAAAAGCCTCCTCTAAAGTAACAAAATAAAATAATACAAGGAAAAGGAACAAGCATAATAGACTTTACAGAAACCATGTTGTTTAGGAGCTAGCAATAGAATGGCCAAGTCCTATATTTGGCAATTCTACAATTACATCATATCATTTAATATATACAAAATAGAAACAATTTAATAAAAAAATTGAAACAATGTAATAAAAAATAGATTTGCACCTATTTCAAGATTTTCTAGCTCATCAAGTGATTCCACAATAAATTTTGGCTCTTTTAACTTCTTTAACCAATCTTGTCTGAACTATTCTAGGAGTTAAAGAACTCCTAAATGAATCCAAAACCCTATCCCCTGTGCTAAATGCACTCTTTGAAGCCACGATACTAATAGGGACAGCAAGTACCTCCCTAGCTAAGTTAGAAAGCACATGGATCCTTTTAGAGTTAATCTTCCACCATTTTAAATTGTCAAGTTGTTCTTCATCAAGTACTACCTCACTAAGGTAGACTTGTAGTTCATTTTGTGTGGCCCCACCTAGTCCCATTTCCAACCTATGTTGTTTGAATTTGGACTTGAGTAAAGAGGTTTTGGAAATGGCAAAAGAAGAATCAGATCTAGATTGGGAGGTTTGAGATGATTGTGAACTCTGTGAATCTGATTAAGAAGGATTCTTAGGGCTATACATTTACTCATATTCATTAAATAAAGCATTCAAATCATCCTTAATCCCTTTAGACAACCTTTCATCTAAAACAAACCCATACACTTAATTGAATGAATAGTCAAGAAGTTCATATTTTTCCCTAGGATTTAAAACACTAGTAAAGAAAATCAATTTGTTCATTTCTTCTAGATCCCCCTAATATTTTTCATATTTGCTTTTCATGTTTTGTCCTAGAATAGTCAACTCTAAGTCCTCACTAGATAAAAGCTATTTTACCAAGAAATGAAGTTCAGATATTTCAAAAAAGTGTGTATTGCATGTCACATACATTGAACTTGATACTTTTAAAGTCATGTTATAAAAATGCTCTAGACATTATGACATTTTTCTGCATGTTGCCTAATTAATAAGATCAGGAATACTTGTAGAACATAAATCAGAACTCATAAAGGAATCCTATTCCTCATATCTTTCAAAAGATTTCTCATATGCACAAGCAGTTTTGAGCATAAGGTGGGTGGAGTTCCACCTATTTGGAACATCACGACAAAGAGCATATTTACAAGGAATATCAAGCAAGGTTGAGATTTCTTTGAATTTTCTCAACCTTGCAGGTGAGTTCCTAATGTACCTTATGCAATCCTTAACTTTTTTAATAGATTCATTAACTTCTTTTAAACCATTATTTACAACCAAGTTCAGTATATGAGCTATACACCTTATGTACAAATATTTACAATTAGCTATACTTCCACCCCAGTTAACTAATCTTTTCTTAAGAAAAGCCACAATAATATCATTTGAACTCACATTGTCAATAGTAATAGTGAAAATGTTGATAAGGCCCTAATCAAGCAAGCAAGTTTCAATAGCCTTACTAATATATTCACCTCTGTAGCTAAACACAAGAATAAAAGAAAGGATTTTCTTATCCAACTTCCATTCATCATCAATGAATAAGGCAGCAAGACATATATTTCATCTTTTGAATACTGGTCCATATGTTAGTAGTCAAACTGACCCTTTGACAATGAGACTTCATAAAAGCTTTTAAATTTGATCTTTCATGTGAACACTTATTTAAACAATCTCTAGTTATAGTCCTTCTTGAAAGGATTTTAAACATTGGACATGCTGTGTTTATAAGAAACTTAAACCCCTCCCCTTCTACTAATATAAAAGAGAGCTCATCTACAATGATCTTATAAGCAACAACATGCCTAACTACATCCTGAGAAAACTTCTAAGTGCCTAAAATACCTACTGTCTCACCCCCCCCCCCCCCCCCTCAATCAAATTCACATATTAGCAGGTTGTAAGGACAATTGTTTTTGTCTAAGATCTTTACTAATAGGATTTTTCAATCATTTTAGCATGTAATTTCTCAAACTAGACATGCCATTGGTTTTGGCACCACAAGCATATGTCTTAGGATAGTAATTACCTTACCAAATTACATCACTATCAAAACTTTTAGTGAAATGATCCCAAATAGGATATCTGCTCTCTATTTTTTTTTTCCTTTTATTACTTGATTGTGGTGGTGTAGAAGCTGCTGCTTGTTTGTTTGCTTACACCATATTTGAAGAGCTTCCACTAGGAGGAGGACTAGATACATTGGCGTTGCTGCTAATGGACCTAGTCCCATTGCCTTCTTCATTGGACATCTATAAGGGATTAATCAAATTAAACAATTAAAATAGTTTAAAAATAGCACAAACAAAAAGATTAAGGTAATCAAATTCAGATTACCTTAAGTAAAGCAATAGAACATAGTACCACAACTAAGAGCAGTCACTTAACCTTAACCTTAACCTTGAAACTGAATTAAAAAAATTAATTTGTTAGTAAACACTAAATAATTACAGAATAATAAACTAGGTTAAATTAAACAATTGAGTTAAAATAAAAAATATTTTTAAAATAATATTAGCACATATTCAAAACTGTTGCTAAAATAATCATCTACATAAAAATTAAAAGGAAAGATAAAAATATTTTCGTATTTAAAAATAAACTAAAACCCTAATATAGAACATATTTTTATAAACTTAAAAAAAATTTAGAAAATAAAATAGAGAATCATCTACTTAAAATAAATCACAGAAAATAAAGAAAAATTTAAAAGTAAACTAGATAAATTATATACCTCTTTTGAAGGATCTGTTTCTCTAAAAATTTATAGATCTGTGTTCTAGAGGACCAGATCCTTTCATGCAAAGACATAAAACAAGAAAACTATTAGAAAATAAACTAAAATATTAAAAAAAATACTTAAAATCATAAGATTTTCAAAAAAAAAAAAAAAAAAGTCAAAAGATTTACCTTCAAAAGAGACTTAGGACCAATTTTAAAGAAAGGCTTCTACTATATATGGGTCTTAGAGACTCAGAGATATAAAGATGATTTTTTTTTCCTTACATGCAAACCAAGAACACATTAAATCAATTTACAAAATCATAAAAAATAACAACTAAGACTAAAAGAACAACTTTTTTTTTTTCAAAAGAAACTCATCTTCACCTTGAACAAATATTGAGAAATGATTTAAACAGAAAGAGGCTTCCACCAAATAAATGGTTAAATTTCACAGTATACTTAAATCAAGGTTCAAGGATATTAGGGTTAAGATTTGGGAGTGATCGAGAGTGATTTGTTTAAATGAGTCTGGGAACTAAGATATTAGGGTTAGTGTTAGGGTTTATGATTTACTCAGATAAAGCTTCCACCAAATCTGATTGAGATTTGAGAGAAATCTTAGAAAGATGAGAGTTATCAGTGAAAGAGATGAAGAGTAAAGGCTATGAAAATGGGTTAGAGTTAGGATTTTGCTCTGAGAAAATATGAAAGAGAGGATGGTGTGATGTGAGAGACAAGAGAGATGAAAGAGGAGGAGAGGTTGAGAGAATATTAGAAATTCCTAGAGAAGCCACAGAGTGAAAAATGAGAAATGGGTAAGGTAAGGTTAATGTGGGATAAGGATAAATATATAAGGAACCTAAATGATGTAGTATAAGTATATGTAGACTTAGGATTATTAAACTTCGGTTATTCTAGTTGGTTAGGTGCTTAATTTTATAAAACCGAACCAAAATTGAAAATTGAAATTTTTATACTTCTCCACCTGAATCGAACCATTTTACTAAATAAACAAATTTGAACATGTTTTTTTTTTTATCTAATTCGGTTCGAAATTTCAATTTGGTCGATTTTTGCCCACCTAGTACTCTTTAGTAAAACCACTAAACTAAACATTCTCGGTCTTATAAAAAAAATTCTTAAAGAAAATAAATAAAACAAAATCACTTAACCAATATAGAAAGGGATATTGATAGATTTGGTGTCCCAACTTGGCAAAACTTGACAATTCAGTATCTAAACTTTTAAAAGTTACAATTAAGTGTCTAAACCTGTTAAAAAAGGACAATTAAGTGTAATTACTAAGTTTTGAACCGATAGCCTTTATCAAAGTACTTACCTGAAAGAAGTAAATTGATGGATGTCATATGCTGATAGGATTAAATGGAAACACATGTGGCAGGTGACTTGGACAGCTAACGATAATATTAAAACGGTAAAAACAAATCCCAAATTCTTTAAATTAGGGATTTCAAATTGAAATTCATTTTCCTAATCCATTCTACCAAAATTTCTCAATTCCCAATTTCAATTCTGGCTTTCTCAGTTTTCAAATTATTTGAAATTCCATCTTTTTCATTCTCTAAAACACCATAAACTTGCTACAATGGTCGTTATTGCTGAGAATTGCATGTGTGGTAGGCGATGCATAGTAAAAACATCATGGACTGATCAAAACCCAGGTAGGCAATTTCTGTGCTGTGAGATTGCTAAACGAAATGAGGGATATGGGTATTTCATATCGCTTGATCCTGATATTTATGAGAGAGCAAAGGTAATTGTACTGTACCTAGACTACTGCATAAAGTGAGAAAAGCAAAAAATGAAAAGGATAGGAGCTGGAGAAGGGAGAAGTGGCTATAGGCATGGGCAATTCTTATCTTTATATTTTTATTTTTCAAGCAATAGGTTTGCAATTTCTGCAGTTGGGCAATTGTGCATCGTACTTTGTGTAAACAATATGTTATTATCATATTTAATGAAAAATTTTAAATTTTTATATCTACTTCTATCTTTAAATTTATACACTTGTTCAAATTGATTATTTTATGATAATGATTATATTATGTTGATAATTTTTTGTCGTGAAATGGTTTAAACGTTGTTCGTGCTTTGGAAGGAGTATTTGGTCTGAAATATAGTCATTCATGTTGAATTGTTGAAATGTTGGTTAGTGCATACAAGGTGCTTGATAGAATGCCTAAAAGAGTTATGAAGCTAATTAATTAGTCATGTAATATCTAATGTACTAAATACAAAAAGAAATGTCTTGCAGACTATAGTTGCAATGAATTCAATAAAAAAAAAAAGTAATCCACACAAATAAACAAATTATCCTTAAAATTTTTCAGAAGTTGCAACTATGGATAACATAAACGTTTAAAATTGAGTTAAGATTATCTAAGTTACCAAATACATATCAAATGTACTCTGTTCATCTAAAGCAATTAACCAAATAAGATAAATGTGCTCAAAACATGTTAGATGGACTTGTATTGTTTGTCCCTAATAGAGATAACAAAAAGAAAAAAAAAATACAAGTCCCAAGTCAAATTTGTTTAGGTCATCTAGCAGTAGAATCTCAGTTATATTCCAATTTGATCCCTTGGTGAAGGTCCTCTATTGTTGCTTTGTCCTATATTGCTACTTTGTCCTCCATTGCTACTTTGTCCAACCTTGGACTTACTTTTCTTGTTTCTTGCTTCTTCATGATTAGTTGAATCATTTTTCCTCTTTCTTACAGCTCCCTTATCTGCTTATTCTCTTGCATGTACCAACCATCCATAGACTTAGCACCCAATTAATATCTCATCCCAATCTAATATATTCTCAAGCATTTGATAAGTCATGTTAAATAATACCTCCAACAGTTTTACTGAAATGAAGTTTTTTCCCCATTTTTTGAATCCTTGCTTTTTATCTGTCACGAATGAGGGCTCAGGTTCATGTCTAGTCCTAACTTTGCCATCTGAGTAAATGACCCTTTGATAAGGTGTTTTGGCTGTATATACACACATACACACTCACAAAAGGTAATGTAAACATGTTAATGAGGCATATGTTAATCAATAAAAAATTTAAAAAAATTAAATAAAGGTCATTAAGGTTACATTTATAGACACTGGCCCTATGTCAACCTTTGTGTATACTCCATATCCTACAGGAGGTTGTGAGGCTAAACCAGGAATGTATCCAAGTGCATTCAATCTCCTTTTACAGAAAACCTTACCAATAAATCTACCTGGGCTTCTATCATGGCTTATGTGTGCATCAGTTAAACTGCTAGTTGCAGGCAATCTAATTGGACTTCTATGTGCATACTGAGTTGGGCCATCATCAACCTTCAGATGTTTCATTCATAACACAATTGTAAATTCAAGTAATAAACTAATTAATAGATTTCAATTTGCTTACATATATACCTGAGTGTGCATATTTGTAGATTCCTGAGTATTATGTACTTGAGATTGTAGATTTGCAAAGACCTGAGTATTGTCAGCCTGAGATTGATGATTTGCATTTTCCTGAGTATTTTGAACCATATATTGTACACCAACAACTGATTCCTGTGTATATGTTAAATGAATATTAGTATAAGCTAAAGTATTAAATAATATAAAGCACTTACTGCCTAATTGACTTGGACATTCTAAGCTTGCTCTTTCATCCTTTTTTTCATTATTGGACACCTTTTTTTATTGTGCCCCTTAGTGAAACACAACCTGCATGTCATGATTCTTCCATTTCTTGAAAGCTTATAACCAAAAGCCCATACTTTTCCAACTTCTTTTCTCCTGTTTCTAGCTTTCCTACCAAGCTTCTTTTTATAGGGTGGGGTTGTGGTGGATCTTTCATTGTCTTTTCCCAAAACTTTGAACTATTCATTAGCTTCATCATGTGGGAATAGGCTTACAAATACTTTTCTTTTATATAATATTCATGTACATAATCTAGTGGATCCTTATCTACTTTAAGAATGGCACAAATTGCATGGGGACAAGGGATCCCAATTAATTCCCATTTCCTACAAAGACATGTTTTATTCTTTAAATCTACAATATAGGTATCCCCTTTTTGTGCAACCTCAAAGCCTGTATCACCATTCCAAGTGACTTGACACTCACCACTCACTACATAACTCTCATACACCTTCTTCCTAATCCTATAACCAAATCTACCAATCTAATTTTTTGTTATATCCCTATTAGTGTGCAGCCTAGTCATCATTAATTTTCTAATATCCTCCAATATTGAAATGACATTTTTGGTCCTAGCTTCTATAAACCATTAAAAGCTTCAATCAAGTTGTTATCAACTACATCACATTTTACCTCAGTGTTAAAATAGGCTCTGCACTAATGCCTAAGGCAGGTATGCAACATATTATCAAAGCCTGTAAGTGATAACTTTTTCATCTCCTTCATATTGGCTTCAAAATCAGGCATGTTTAAGGACTTGACACATAACCATAATTACTTTTGAAGCTCCTCACTTTTGCCATACTTCTTTCTCCAATTAGCATATAGGTGTCGAGCACAACACCTTTGTTCAACCCTAGGTAGTACTTCATCTACAACATCTAATAATCCCTACAAACTCAGGTAAACATATATTAGAATATAAACCATTCAAGCATGTACAAGTAATATATGGGAAAAAAAATGCAAATTTACCTTCTGTTGGTCTATGATTATAGTCCAACCATTTCCATCTCTAAGAGCCAAATCAAGCTTTAACTTTTTTATAAACCACTCCCATGTTTCTCTTCTCTCAGTAAGTACCAAACCTTAAGCCACAGGGAACATTTGATTGTTCCCATCTCTCCCAATAGCAGCCAATAACTCCCCTTTAATTGTTCCTTTCAAGAAGCAACCATCCAATCCTATAACTCTTCTATATCCACTAAGCAGACCTTTCTTCAAACAATCAAAAGATATACATAACCTATCAAATATAGGGTTTTCTTATGGAATAGGCCTACTGACTTCCATTATTGTAGTACTTCTTGGGTTACTCCTTTTGATCTCACCTAAGTAGTCCTATAACATAGCAAACTTAGTCTTCAAGTCACCTTGCAACTTAGCCATAGCCTTATCCTTTGCCCTCCTAGCCTTATTCAAACTCACATCTAGCTTCAAATCTTCTTTAATTAAACCTTTTATGTCAACCAATTTCATGGCAGCTATACATCTACATTTGTACAAGTAATGTTTAGCTAGCCATAAAGTGGTCACCCTTCTATTATTGTAGGTGATTTGGCAATTGTGCTCCTCCGTGTATGTTTTTACTATAAATCTTTTA
The DNA here is from genome assembly GCA_947687605.1 of Reutealis trisperma. Taxonomy (NCBI): domain Eukaryota; kingdom Viridiplantae; phylum Streptophyta; class Magnoliopsida; order Malpighiales; family Euphorbiaceae; genus Reutealis; species Reutealis trisperma. The sequence continues at coordinate 10,556 of CANTUT010001994.1, forward strand.
GTTACAGACTCAAAAGTTGCAAAGATCATCCAAAGGCAACCACTCTTCTCACACCTTACCCTAACTTTAGACTTGGTATTCCTCAAAAGCTTCAGAGCTCTTCTTTCTTGAAATTCATACCTTGTTAAGGCCTCTTTGAATTGCTTTGGGCCATTGAATCTCATGCCCAAACAAAAACACACCTTCTTAGCTGATTGTTGAAATCTAAGGAATCTAGACTTTTGCCTTCTAGCATGATCACCCTCTGAATCCTCTGAACTTAATGCACTATAATCATCATCTAAATTAATGTATTCTAAATCCTCACTCTCACACAATAAACCAGGTGCTTCATTTCTGCTACCTCCTTCACTTGCAATGCCTTCAATTTTTTTCTTCTTATTATCCTTAAATTGCCTTAGACAATTTCTAGCTTCCTGCAGTTCTTCATCATCATTTGACAGCCACCTACATTCCACACATCTTCATCTGAATCTCTGGCTTCATCTTCAGAATCATATTGAGTTGCTGCCTGGGTTTGGTTTCTTGGTCTAGCAAATTCTACTTCAATATACTGAAATTCATTAACTCCAACCTCCCCTTCATGTATAGCAATTGCTACTTCTGTATTAAATAATTGATCTACTGATAACAGATCTGTCCTTATAGAATTTGTAGGTGCTGGATCTGCTTATGTTGGATCTACAGGTCTTGAATCAGATGCTCCTAGATCTTCATTTAATGAATCTGTAGGTAATGGATCTGCTTCTTCTTGAGTCACTGTGAATTGACTCATTAACAAATCATCATCATTTAACTCAACCAGTAAACTTGCCAAACCTTCTATCTCACTTCCTAAACTCTTATTAGCTCCATCAATTACGAAACCCTCATTAATTCCTAAACTTCCTACTACAAACTCATTACTACAACCACCAACACAAGGTTCTACAACTGCATTTTCTATTAATTCATAAATACCCTCATCATTTTGAGGAATTCCCAAAAAATCATCCTTATCTACTTTCTCTATGTAAAGCTCAACCACACCATGTTTTTTAATTACTTTTACAAATTCTTCAAAAGATAACTCATATAGAAACCTTAGCCCAATTGCTAAATTGTACTGATCAGGTGGCCTAAAATGTATCATTCCCAACACTTTTACTCCTATTAACCCTTATACACATATTTTAATAGAATTCATACTTAATTGACCCACGTCTACTATCTCAACCTCAATTCTAGTGCCCCCACCATATATTTTATTCTCTTCCTTCATATTTCCAATGAACATGCCTCCACAGTGCATATGAAGGACATAACTGTGAATAAAAAAAAAATTATAATCAACACAATATGAAGATCTCAAAACATCAGTCAAAGAAGAATGAATTTTACATTGAACTTTAACAATTGACAGCAAAAAAAAAAAAAAAAAAAAAAAAACAAGACACAACAGACAAAACAACAATGGACACAAGGGACCCAAGTGACAGCAAACCTTTTAAATACCACACATGACACATCAGATACCAAACAACAAGAGACTAACAGACCACATGACAGCAAATTTTATTCAGTAATTCTTGATTAATTAAGACATTAACTTAGAGAATTACAGTAAAAACCAAAACTAAATTGCATTTTTAGAAAAAAAAAAAACACAATATTCCAATATACATCAAAACAACCATTATTACCTTGTCATTTATGGAGCGCTTCAACAATATCCCCTTTTCACTCTAACATCAACCAATTGATTCGAAAATAACACTAAATAAAAAAAAATTCCAATTTGCATTTGTTGAAAAATCTCCAATTTTTGAGTATTAGGAGAAAACCTAATAATTTTGGTAGATTATTTTATATGTTAAGATAATTGGGAGAATCTTAGGGACAATATAGTTATTTCATAATTTTAAAATCCACGTCATTTAAAAAAAATTACAAATGTATTCTTATATGAGTATTAAATAATCAGTTATTATCAATTATATTTGATTATCTTTTTTAAGTGATTCAGGCATGTAATTTTAACTTTTAAAAATTTAGATACTGAATTGTCAAATTTTGACAAGTTGAAACACTAAATCTGTCAATATACCAATGTAGAAATCGCTTAAAAAACGGGGATGCTGTTGAGAGTTCAGCAAAAGCTTTACTTCAATGGAGGCTTGCTCTTGTTCTTCTTTAAGCTACTGTTTATCACCAAAACCCATTAACGATAATTGGAGAAGCAAGAAGATTAAGCCTCGTGTATTGCAAGTCTGTTCATTTTCTTACCAGAAATTCATTCATTTTGCTCTCAATGAAACTAGACGCCAGACCGATTTGGTCCCTTCACCCCTTCAGGTGCTTCATTTTCTTGGCTCTCTCTGTTTTTGTCTCTATTCGCATGTGTATATTTGTAATATATATGGATGCTATTGCCTCGATACTGAAATGGGTTTATTTAGTTTTGTTGAATTCTCTCTGGGTTGTGTTGTTTGGGAGCAGAAATGGGTTGACTTTAGTTTTGTTTGGATTGAGATTTATTCCTCAGTTTCTGTGCATATTCTTGAAGTGATATTGGAGATGGTACTTTTTGTTTTAATTCTACAAATTTTGAGATAATGATACTGATTTTCTTGGTCTTATTTTATGTCTTTTCTTTTTCTGTATGTGACTCCATTTGTAGTTAATTTGGGAAAATTTAGGTTCGTCTTGAGGTTTAATGAAGTACATTGCTATAGAGAGGAAGCCAGAATTTGGTACTTAGTTTTGTGAGTTTTGGCAGTACATGGATGTATATGTTTTTGTTAAATAAATAAATGCATTAGTTGAGAAAATAATCGTATACAGAAACTTGCTTTGCTGGTTGATTATGATTTTTATCTAGACAAAATCAGAAAGAAGTTAATTTTAACTTGATTACTTAGGAAGTTGAGGGAATACTATGGAAATAGAAGTATGTGAAAGCAAAATTTAGGCTATTCTTGCACTAAAGTTCCTCAGAGTTCTTTCACATTTCTCCTTATAATTATGCTCCTTTTGTTATTCATTTTTTCTTTGGTTCTTTACCTTGTGCCTGTATACAAAAAGTTTTTATCTTGTCCAAAACTTTTCATTTGATTCAATTGCATGCTTATGTGAAACATTCCATGAACTTATCCTTATTGCATTGCCTCTTCTTGCTTTGCAAATATGATGATCATAGGGAGGGTATAGAATAGATAGTAGATAAAAGTAATAACTTCAAGTAAACCTTTACGTGACCAGGAAACAATCACTGTGAATTAAGGTCTTAGTTCATTCTTACTTAACATGGATAACAAGAGAAGTTTTGGGGCAGGAAACCTTTAGTTCCATAACTGCAATGGATGGAAGAACAGAGCTTAAAATGCTATCATTCCAATCTCCCAAGATAAGGCTACTGCGAAGTTTGAGCGTTGAAAATGAAGCAATGAAGGTACTATTTTCTTGTATGCTTCTTTCTTTTATATATGTTTTTCATGAGCTGTTTGAGATATACAGCTGTTTGAGATATACAACTATCACATGACTTCGAGGTTTTATAGGAGCACATGTTTAATGGCTGTTACAAGTTGCATTCTGTAGATTTGAGTTCTTTTCGCGTGGCAGTCCAAAAAATTATCTTATACTTCATAGTAATTTACTAGTATATGGCTGTAATTGGATTTGTACCCTTTTTTTAAAGGGGAAAAAAAGCAAGAATAAGCTTGCTATGAATGCTATTTATTTTATTCGGGTTAATTTGATGATGTGTAGCTTATGGTGGCAAAAGTGCATGCTTTTATCTCATTGTGCATTTTCATCAAAAGCTTGATTTATTCTTCTTATTTAGGAAGTCTTGTCATGGTGGAATGTTTTGCTTTTATATGGTACAAACTTCCAAAAATGTATCCGGTGCACTTGTTCAACAATTAGAGTAAAGAAGATGAACTGTTAATCCAATTGAAGGACCTTTCTGATGCATCAGATATATCCATTGTTGAAAAGGTTTGATACCTTTTAACCATGATAAATAGAGAAACGGTCTGCTCCCTTTTCCCAGTTATGAAGATGAAAATTGAAAGCTTTTTTATGAACTCAGCTTTGTTTTTTCTTATTGTAATTGGCATCTAAAATGCAATTTGGAGATGTATTGATAACTAAAAACAGTTGAATGTGATCTCATTGAATATCTTGGGCAATTTCATTTAGGCCCTTAACCCAAGATTCTAAGATATCCAAAAACTGTATGTCTCTAATTTAGGCTTCCCTATCAAGCATTCTCCCCAACCTTTGTCTTTGTTCAAAATTCTCGTATGGGTTGCCACTTAACTTGAGAAGTTGATGAGGGAGAATGTATTATTAGCTAGGATGTTCCGTATGAACCTAAATTTTAGAGGGGTTTTAGTCTCATAAAATCTGGTGTATAAGGAAATTTTCTACCTTGGAAGTGGTTATGGTAGTTTCCCTTGTAGAGTTTTTGAAGAAAATTGGGCATATCTAGAGACTGGAGGGACTTTTGCAATTTAAGTTTTAGAGGTTTTGGCAAGAAGAAAGAGAGAGAGGTTATGGCACTTTTCTGCATCTGGAGAGATTTGAATTATTTGGTTGGGAGAAATGCTGTTTGGAGCATAAAAGAAAGCCCATACTATTATTGTGGGGCAAAAAACATTTTTATGGCTTTATTTTTTATTTTAATCTGCAGCTTTCAAATACAGGTATCTAGCTGATGTTTAAAATGATTAGAGAGTGCTAGACCATTCATTTTTTCAAATTTTTTTTTGGTTAATATTTCATTTGGCTCCTTAATGTCTAGGCATAAAGAGGAGGATCTGTACTTCTCTCTCTTTTCATAAAAAAAGTTTTCTTCTTTTATTGGGCTTTTGTTTTTGGTTTTTCTGGGGTTGGGGTGGAGGAAGGAAGAAATGAGAGAGAGAATGGGAGACAACTTGTTCCCGAAGTGAAAATAGTAATTGTTTTATATAGAACTAGTTCCTGCAGTGAAAAAATGCAAAAAGAAATTGTATTTTTTTTTCTTTTTTGTCTTTGACTAGTGAGCTTTTGATTCCATCCTTCCAATCAGCATGCACCATGAAAGATTTTAGAAACATTAACAGTTTTATTGATTCTAAATTTTTTTAGAAACATAATCAACCTTCAGGACCAGTATGCAACATTAACAGTTTTATTGATCCTAAATTTTTTTTTGGTTTCCTAGTAATGTAATATTCTTCTAAAAATTTATGTAGGTTTTGGATTTTGGTGTCTTTGCCAGACCAGAATTTGATGTACCTATATTTTGCGCCAATTTTTTCACTACTTCCAGCATGAACATCATTGTGTTGTAAGTTTTCTTCACTATCTTTCTTTGCTTTTTGGAACTTGTTTTATTATTATTATTATTATTATTATTAATTTTGAAAGTTTCAGTTGCATATCTGTTTCAGCATTTCCTTTTTGTTCGCCTCCTCTGTTTTTTAGTCTATTCCGCCAACTCTCTTATGTTCACTCCCTTTTTTCAAGCTAAATTCCGACATGAATTAAATATTTTTTTATTCACATGCGTTTCACCCAAGATTTGGTTTTCACTATGTTTCACGGGCATGATATGCTGTTGCTAGTTTCTGGTTCAATTTGCGTGTGTAATTATTTTTCCCTATCTCTTGTTCTTTGTTGAACATATTGCAATTGGCAGCCATATTTTTTTCTCCTTGGCATCAAACAACTTAAACTCTTATATCTAGAAGCTGAAACAAGTTATGGAGTTCTTCTGGACTCTGGAACTTACCCTTTATAATTTGTAGGGACCTCAACCCCTTGCACAATGTCATTGACCAAAGTGATTACAAGGAAAAGTACTACCAAAGCTTACTGCCCTTAGGTCTCAAGTATGCAGAGGTAAGAGTGATACTTAGTCTGATGCATCAAGTTATAGTAAATATTTGTTTCTAGTTTATCTAAAATTAATGGTATAAAGACTGAACACAGATTTCATGCAGCTCTTTCCTTGGGGAGGCAAGCTCACAAGTGAGTCCTTGCAATTTTTCTCACCAATTGTAATATGGACTAAGTTTGCTTCAAGCCAGCACAAACATGATAATTTATATTCTGCATTTGTGGATTACTACAAGGTAGAAGCTTTTGTTGCTGCTTTAGATTATGTTTTAAGTAACATGCTAAACTACTAATTATATGCTATAAAATGGAGTGAGCATTGCATGCATTTGGTAGTTTATGTTTCAAATTAACAATTATGGACCTCCAAATCAAAATGCAATATTATTATTTTCTGTTGCTCTATTAGGCATGGTTTCAGCTGATTGAACAAGCAGCAGAAGAGACAGAAGCATCTCAAATTATACGCAACCGTGAAGCACAACACAAGTATCTGACATGGAGAGCAGAAAAGGTCATTATCTTTTCCCTGTGAATTTAACAATGATTGGTAGCGCATCATGCCCACCAACCTTTCCTGATTGGAATCAGACTTCACATGCATACATGCTTGAAACTAATCACCATATTGGTTTTCTTTCTTTGAAGCTTTCTAAGTGAAAGTCAAGATAGGCTGGTTGTTAGTGGTATAGATGAGGTTATCTAAGAGTGGATGCCAAAGGTCAACTCTCAATGATAAAAGCTACACTCTGTTCTTTATTATAAATAATTATAGATAAAATCGCTTACCCAGAAGTTCTTAGTATTATATTTTTATTTGTTTATGTTTGTCTTCATCGCTTGTGAGTAGCTGTTGGGCATTAGGTAAACTCTAGTAGTGTTTTAGGGTTGGGTTTAGGTAGTTTTCATTCAACAGTAAGGACTAGATACAAAATTACAAACTAGGTGTGATCAGCTACTTGAATCATTTACTTCAATTTTATCTAAGGTCATTTAATAAACTAAATCCGTCTATCCTCTGTGTTTATTTATTTATTTTGTTTTAACAAATGCTTAGCTGTTGCCTTCCCTCATCTTGTTAGAAATCCAATTTGGTTATTGTACTCCTTTGTATTACTTATGCCCTTCATATCATCATGTAACATACAAAAATGTATTTTCCTTTGATTGACAGGCTTTCTGTAGATGAAGTATTTGCATTTTGCCACTTTATCCACCATAGTATGATTCTGTGGATATCATATTCTCATGTTCATAATTAGGAGCCTTAGTTACTCACTGCACGTGTATTGTTTTCATTTTTCCTTCCCATATTCTAGTTGCATCGCTAGTTAATTTACCTATGACACAGGAATGGACGTGGATGTCCGAGTGGTGACAGCATGAAAGTTGAAAATAGTTTTGACAGCATGAAAGTTGAAGAAAATATTTTTGGGTGGAACTTCTTTACCTAATGAGACATAAACCTTTAAACTTTTATCAGAATGTTGGAATTAAATCAATCAATTTTTACTGAATGGATTAATTCGGAATTAAGTATGCTCATCAGTAAAGCCACATATTGTGTCGTTAGAAGCGTTACTGATAAGTCCACTTGTTTCATGTTTCCATGTTTTAAGTCATTTAGTTATTCATAGTCCATTTTTCTTATTAAATCGTTGTTGAGTGAGTTAATTAAGTCTGGTTAGTGGTCTCACTTTTGAGATTTTTAGAATTGTTTGTTAGTGGAAGTGGCTTATTTGCAGGAAGGTGGTTACAAAGAGTCTGTATATTATTGGGTAACCAAGTTGAATAAATATCAGGTTGAAAACCCAACAAAGGTGTGGTTTGTTCAAATCCAACACTGGAACCAACCAAGGGTGCACTTTGACTGTGCCAATACATTTTTAATCCTTGCCAACTTGATCTTTTTGCCCTAGCAACAAACATGCACAAACCATTTCACGAAGGACACAATAGCCGAAAAGTCTCAATATTCTTGTTAGTTACACATTTTAAAATTACAATGATTTAAGCAGATAGGTGTACACGCCATTTTCTTTTTTTTTCCAACCTTCGTCTTTATCTGAGTTTCCCTCACTTTTGTGGCTTACTCACAACTTTGGAAAAGCAGGATCCAGGTCATGGAGTTCTGAAAAGGTTGATCGGTGAAAGTCTTGCAAAGGTACATTCTTCATTTTATGAATTTGATAATGTTTCTCATCCATTAGCTCATGATTACTTCACATCTAATCCATAGGAGTTGGTGAGGAACTTCCTCTTCAGTGGAATTGATGAACTTGGAAGCAAAGGATTCTTGGATTATTTTCCAGAATACCGCTGCAGTGATGGGATTGTAAATGAGAAACGCAGTATCATCGGGAAGTCTTTTGAAAATCGTCCCTGGGATGCGAAAGGAGAATTCATTGGAAACAATGCCAAAATTTAGCACATTATATTGTCGTTAGTATTATTTTATTTTATTTTTTTCTGTTTTTCCTTATTCCACCAAATGTTTAACTTTTCCAATTCTGAATCTAGAATATTGTTTGAGATCTATTATCTTCCCTACGAAAAATAGAAACATGGTGTAGTATAATATTTTGTATTGTATATTCAGAACATAGTGCATTTAGAAAAGTACGTGTTGCATCAGGAATAGGAAAAATAGTACAAAATTGATAAATTCTTGTTTTTTCCTAAGAAATAATCTGATATGAGCAATTTGAACTGATGTATAGCTTTCTGCATTTTGTGGAATAAATTTTAACAGCCAAGTATGTTATTTTAAATATAGGAAATTTTGTAGCATATTATCACAATTGTAACTAAGAATCACCATTGAATCAACAATGCTATGACTAGATCGGCTTTGAGTTTCAATCTAGGAAGAAATAGTGTCGGTCGGATAAGTTAAACTTTTAGAAATTTGACATTTTTTAAATCCAGACTCGTCCATGAACGTTCTACCTATGACACAATCACTAAAGCTACTTTCATTTTTTAATTTCTACCGGTTGAACGAAACTATTAATCGAGTATGGACCTACTGAATATAAAAGCTTCTGTCAAAATTTAAGTTTAATTATAACTAGATAATCTATTAGTAGTTTAGCATGGGTCAACAATTTTTCTTTTATTCTTACATTAGTTTACATAGTAATTATTAATTAGCACTTGTGATTAGTTATTATTAGTTAATTAGTTTGATATAATTTTCAAATTCAGTAAAAGATGTCATAATTTCAATGGATGAATTATTTGAGTCAAGAAAATCTCTAACTATTATAAATTAAAATAATAAATTATAAACATATTTGATAAAATAATATATTTGCTATAAAATATATAACATACAGGATATCTGTAAATAATAATTGATGGTGTGATAATTAAATTTTAATAAGATCATTAATAGTGTTCTTCAATTTTTTAAAATCTATATGAAATCCAATTTGACTGAAATGTGAGAATATAAAATTTTAGTGGTAATCTAGTAACCAATATAATAATAGAAATCATAGAAAAATTTAAAAATATATAATCTATAGTAAATTTTAGTAAGGATTTAAATTTAAATATAAAATCTAATTATTTGAAATTAAATATAAAATTTTAATGGAAAATATTGTAAAATATAAATATATTTAACATAGACTTAGCACAATCACTCGAAATAGTTTGGTGGTTAAAGTAAACTTTGAATCTTTTAAAGGTTATAGGCTCTATTCTTAGTATTGTTACATATATATACATATATATTTTTATAGAGATTTCTATAGAAGTGCTTAAAAAAAAAAAAAAAAAGGATAATTTTTATAGCCTGGTTTGAAATCTTAATTTTTATATGCTTAACTCTATGTTTCTAACTTTTATAAGCTTTTAAAAAACGGAATAGCAAAGCAATCTAATTAAAACCATAACAAATTTACATATTTGATCCCAAAAAGCTTTTCTCAAATGTTTGCAAGATCAATTCGAAGCAAGAAACAAAAAAGAATCAAAAGTTCTGTAGTTTTTTCAAGATTCATTCATCTTGAAAAATAGGCAAATTCAATTCTTCAATTTATTCAAAGGTAATATATGTATTTTAATAAATTTTGTTTTCTTTAAATTGATATTGTATAGAAAATCTTGAAAATGAAGAGATTACACTATTTTTTTACGAACTTAATTAGAGCATGAAATTTCAAAATTTGTAGAAAACTAGCGATATTTTGTATCAAAATCTAGGAAATATTATATCACATGTATGTATAGGTATATCATAGGTATATATTTTGTGTTTATATTATGTTTATTTGATGTATATTTTTAAAAATTATTGGAAAGCAAGTGTCACATGAATAAATGTATATAACATAAATACATCAAGTATATATTAGATAAAAAGTATTATATTCTAAAAAATTAAACAAAATAACAAACATTTTCAAGATTCACAGTAAACAGTATATTTTGAGTATAATCTGTGTATGTTTTTAGTATAACAAATGTATATTTTAAGTGTATTGCAACATACGTTCATTATATATGAAATTTTGTACTTGCAAGTGCTTATTCTGAAATTTATTTTTCAAGTTAAACCAAAGAAATAAGATGTGTTTCAAGTATTTGAAAATGAAAAATCAAATGTGATAAATTTAAAAGAGAAAACATACACATGCAACAATTTTCAAATATATGAGTTGTCATGTCCATATGCAATGGTATAATGAAGAAATGAACTAAAATTCTTTTGATTATTGTTCAAAATACTACACCAAAGAGATGATGATGGCTATATAACTCAATAGTATACTCAATTGAGAAAGAAATGAATTTTAGAAATAGATACTTTTGTCTTTGTGAACCTTCAAATTTGCATCTCCCAATGACTGACACTAGTTATGAACTTGTAGAATTGAACTAGACTTAAATCGGATCAAAAAGAGCCAAAACAAGTCAAATGGGTCAAATAGAGACAAATTGAGGATGGTGCCACCAGAACCAGCACAAATGGGCAGCACCAATTGAGTATCGACCGAACGGGCAGCACCAAATGAGTGTTGGCCGAATTTCGTGTTGCCTGAACGGGAGGCATCATCATTGTGCCGCTAGGCCAGCTAGCATTTATGTGATGCTGCCAACTTGGCCAACACGAAATTAGTGCCATCGGCTCTCAGTTTCTTCCTAATTTGCCATCAGTTTTTTTCCTATAAGTAGGGGTCTGCTCCCAGTCATTAGACAGACATTTTTAGATACAAAAAAAATCTCCAATTTTTATTAGTTTTAAGCTAAAAATTATATCTATTTTCAAAACCAAAATTTCTTTTCTTTAATTAATCTCTATTGAAATTATTTTCAGATCCAATTTCAAATTTTAATTTTAATTTTCAATTATTATCTTGTTGCTTCTCTTTTTGTTTAACTTTTGTGCAAGGTTTGTCTTGTGAGATCCCAATCTAAGATGGAGCTTAGACCTGGTGTAAGACTTGCCCCATTCATGAGAAAAAAAATGCAAAACCAAGGTATAATTTATTTTTTTGAGATTTCTTAAATCAAATATAGAATTCTCTCTCTTATACCTTTCCTTAAGTCTAAAACTAAAAAGATCTAAAGTTGTTAATTTTTAAATCTGAACTAAATTAACAAACCAAATTATCCTTTTTTCAAAACCACTCCTTTGTAAAAATTAAGAACTGCATGGAATTTGATTCCTATTCAAAAGGATATGCGGGTCTGCCAACCTTTTAGGCATCAATTCCAAAATATTTTTAAAAAAATTTTCCCTTTTCCTTCATCTTTCTTTAATGAGATTATTTCCATTTTTTTTTTATATATAATTGTGTTGTTTCTTTTGTACTAATCTCTTTTTTATTTGTAAATTCTTGTAATTAATTGAGGAATGTGTACTGTTCTTAGTTCCCATAAGGGCTAGAAAAGATCCTCTCTTTTATTTATTTTAGTCCATTTTGGTTTGTAATATTCTTAAGTAGATTTTATTTTATTTATTGCTTTATAATTGTCATGCATTGCATGAATATTATTGCTTATGCATATCCTAAACTGTTCATGAAATTTATTTTAAGTTATTTTATCTTAAATTTGTCAAACTAATCCATTTTCTAAGTAAGTCAAAAAAAACTAGTCCTCGAATCTTCTTTAGTAATTGAGGACTAGTGCATTCAGACATAAGACTAAGGACTTGGACTTTAGGTTGTATGTACCCTAAATGAAGCTTATTGCACATTCATGAAATGGCTTTTCGTTCATGCATTCATACATAAGACTAAGAACCTTGAACCAAGTGAAGAGCCCATTTTCCCAAAAAGAAATTGTCAGTCCATATCTGTATACCATTTGAAAGTCTGTGATCGCCTTAATCATGATTCTTTCCCCAATTTTCTGAGTCAAACACTTATCCCTTTTCTATTTTGCTTTTGCAAGGTACCGAAGAAATTAGTCACCCACCAAAAGTCATTGACAAAGCTGCAAGCCATCAAGAGGAGGAGATGCCCCAATTAGAGACATTCATTATTGGTCTTCTTTTGAGACAAGAAAGGCAACTTAAGACTATAGAAAGAAATTTCCAAGTTGTCTTAGAAGCTCATAAGGCCTGTTTCAAGAACAAAAACAATTTATCCTTGAAGAGGTCCAAAGCATGATTAGCCAAGTCTCTCTTAATCCAACTATGACCCCTCCTGCCCTAAACATGAATCAAGCAACTTGTGGCTTGACTCAAATCCATATAAACACTATTTCTTCCTCCAGAATACCAATTGACCTGATTGATAAAGGGAAAGCTGTAACTGATGCCTCACACATCCCAAGTGTTATACCATACATGCAAGTACCAAACATCACCTGCAATCCATGCAAACTTGTGAACCCTTAATTTTGCACCTTTCAGTATGCATTTGAGCCTTAAAAGCACTTAGGCTCGGTAAACAAACCTTCAGAAGCCGAAAACTCTCAAAATGGAAAAAATAAAATATTTCTTTTTAGCATTTAAACCCTTTTAAATCATCTGGGATGGAGTAACGAGTATAATGCAACTAGAATCATGTAAAATAGATGAGAAACGAGCAAGAACAGGCAAAAATGGATGAAAGCGGGGCTTGCTGTCACAGAAGTCTGCGGCATTGCCGCAAAGCCCTCTGCGGAATCGCAAAGGGCTCTGCAACACTAGCGGAAAGGGCTTTGTGGCGCCGTAAAGGCCTTTGCGGCAACTCCGGTGAAATTTTGATTTTTTGCAATCCCATGTCATATTTGAATAATTTCTATGCTCTAAACCTCCTCCTATATATAGAGGGTCTCCCTACACTTCAAAAGACCAACTTCTAGCGCTTGAAAAGCATTACTTCAAGCAAAACACTTTGTATTTGCTCCTTGCTTTGCAAAGTGAGTTGGGGGATTTCTCCTTGATTCCTACCCAATTAGTTTAAGGCTTTCCACTGCCGCCTGTTTGAGGCAAGTCTCTTGCCCAAGGCTCGTGTTCGCTGCCCAAGGCTAGCTGCCGCTTGCCATCCAATGCTAGCCGCCGCCTGCCATCTAACGCTAGCCGCCGCCTGCCGTCTAAAGCCAGCCTACGCCCACCATCCAAGGTAAGCTTTTTTTCCCTTAATTTCATTATCTCTTTGAGTTAGGTAATTAAATTAATTCATCTAGGTTGCTAGCTAATCAACTCGATAATCAATTAAATTAATTAATTAATTCAACCATCTTTTAATCAATCAATCAAAACATGATAAAGTGGCTAGGCTAAACTAACCCATTCGCAAGAAGGGAGAACTGCGTGGGTTCTGATTCCCATTCAAAGGGATACGTAGGCATGCTTGGTTCAGGCATCGAATCCAATTAAAACTAACCAACTCTCTCCCCTATCACCTTCTTCACTTACTTTTATTTTGTTTTCCATTACTTAATTATTAGGTTTAGTTTGGGGAATGTGTGACTTCCCTAGAATCCATAAGGGCTAGAGGAGGTATCCCCTAAGTTTGGATTTCATTGTAATATTAACTCTCTTTTATTTTGAATTCTAATTGTATACAAACTTTGTGGATTGAATGATCATGCATATTATAAATTGTTCATGCATTTTAATTTATTTATGAAATATATTTTAAGTCACTTTTATATTACTTGGCCAAACTTATTTTGTTAAATTAAACCGAAAACCTAGTCCCCGAATCCTCTTTGGTTTCGAGGCTAGTGATCCTTTTTCTTTTGGGTTATAATTGGAGTCAAATAGGTTTTTTCCTTATATTTTCCCAAATAAAAATAAATTAAGGTGGCAACTCCTAAAAATAATTTTCAAATGTGTCAAAATAAGCCCGAGGGCTTCCTCGCGAGTTCTTTCCCAAATGAGCATTTCGATTCCCTTTAGCAGATTGGACTAGTGCTTGGGCGAGACCTCACAGTTGGTGACTCCGCTGGGGACTAACTTTCTTTTAATAAAAGGAAAAAATAAGTGGACTACTAATTGGTTTAAAAAGAGTTTGGCCTTTTAATATGATGGTGACTTTGCATGCATCACTTGCATAGGCTCTTTGCCATCCAACCTAGTTCTAGAAAAACAATGGATAGTGAGTAACATTGAGTGGGTAACCCTCTTTGGGTCTATCCACCAATAGTGAAATCATCCACCCCGCGACAAATCCTTTGATCCTTTCAAAGGTGTAATGAGTATGTATGTACTGTTGGATCCACGCGAGGCTCTTTGACTCACATGTGGTTAGGTATATCGCTGCTCTAGTATGACAGGTACACAAATTAAGCCACCCTTACCTTTTCATGTAATGAACTTAGACCTTAGCCTTAGGTTGTATGTACCATAATTAGAACCTTGCATCTTTGCATTTTCATGAAATGTTTTCCTCATGCATATCATACATCCATATTGTATAACAAAATATGCATTCATCTTAAGTCTAGGTCAAACCTTGAACCGAAGAAGGGTCAAACATTCTTATCTCCATTTAAACATCTCCCCCTTAAACACCTCACTTTAACCTCCATCCAAACACCTTTGCCCCCATAAACCTTAAGCCATCACCCTAAACCTTACCCCTTTAACTTAGCCTTTAACCAAAACACTAATACCCTAACCCTAAACCTTTCCTCTTTACCTTAGCCTTTAACCTAAACATCAATATCCTAACCCTAAAACCTTACCCTATTACCTTAGCCTTTAACCTTAACACCAATACCTTAACCTTAAAACCATACCCCGTTACCTTAGCCTTTAACCTAAACATCAATACCCTAGCCCTAAACCTAAAACCTCATTTCCCTAGCCTTGACCTCAAACACCTCTAACCTTAAACATTGTTACCTTAACCTTACCCAAAATGTCTTCGCCCTAAATTGTAACCTAAAAACATCTTTACCCTTCTCTTACCCATACCTTGCTAACCTAGCCACAAGACACCGTCGCCCAACATCCTTGGCCCATTACATTCAAAACTAATCCATTACTCCTAGATTGACAGATGCCTATAGCCTATACCCCAAATCATCAAGACATTACCCTAAGTCTAATACCTTTGGCCCAACACACTACCCTAAGCTCAATATCTTTAACCCAACACAATATCTTTAAGCCCAACACCCGTGATCCACCACCTTTCAAAACTAGTCTGTTACTCTTAAGCCTAATAAGTTTGGCCCAACACATTACCTTAAACCCAATACCCTTGATTCAGTCTACTACCCGAAGCCTAAAACATCTACCCCATTATGCCATAAGCCCAAAAAATGGTTAGCCTATGACACAATAAGGAAGCCTTTTCTCTTAAGATTTGCATGCCTCTTCTGTTCTATACCCATCACTTACCTTGTTGCTTTGGTTTGAAGGTATTAATGGCCCACTTGCTTGATATGGCTTCCTTGACCACACTTGTGACCAAAGTCCTTAAGAAGCAAGAAGAGCATTTTCAAGCTATCCTAACTGCTTAGCAAGCCCAATTCGAGGAATAAAGGCAATTCATCATTGGGGAAGTTCGAGCTATGATTAACCAGGCCACCCTTAACCATTCTAACCCAAACCTTATCTTGAACCAGACCAATCCGAGCCAAACCAACCCATATCTAAACTAAGGTGAGGAAGTTTTCTCTTATCCAAACACTATATTGCTCATGGAGAAACTTAAAGCCATGGAAAGAACCATCAAATCCCTAAAGCACTGCGATGATCTAATTGATTTAGATAGTTTAACCTTATTCCCTAATGCCAAGCTTCCTTTTAAATTCAAAATGCCTGAATTGGAGAGATTTGATGGAACCACTTGCCCTAAGACCCATTTAAAGATATATGTGGGGACAATGAAGCCTTTAGGAGTTAGTGATGAGCTCCTTGCTCAACTGTTCCAACAATCACTAATCAGTGTTACTAGGAGATGGTTCCTTTCACTAGACAAGAGCAAGAAAAGGACATAGGATGACATCTGCTGTGCCTTTGTCAAACAATATCATTATAACAGTGAAATGGATGTCACTAGGCATGACTTGGAAACCATCAAGCAACTTCTAGATGAGTCTTTCTCCATGTTTCTTACAAAGTGGAGGGCTAAAGTTGCTCAAATGGTAAATAGGCCAATAGAGTAAGAATAAGTGGACATCCTTGTCAAGAATCTACTTCTAGCCTACCGAGCCCACTTGTTAACCTAATACCTACCCACTTTTAAGGCTTTGATTGCAACCGCATCAAAGGTTGAAGATTGCATACAAAGTAGTCTCCACCACTGACCTTAACAGTGATGAAGAACCCAAACCTAATCCTACCCCACCTTACCTTAGCTCCAAGTGGCGTGACACAGAAGAGTTCAAGTTTGGCTAATTTGACCTATCTGAGATTGAATTCCAAGTCTGAGTCTAAATCTCTAAGTCTAAGTCCAATTCCCAAAGTCTGAATCTAAATTCGAGTTTGAGTCTGTCATCTTATTTTCTTTTATTTTTCATCAATCATATTGATTCCTTTTTGTTATCTTATAATAAAATTTTTCATTGCAATAAAACATCAACATTTATTCGTGCACTTGTCTTTTCTTATTTTTGAACATGGATGAGCTTTAGAAAAAAAAAAAAGAAAAAGAAAAAATAAAAAAAATAAAAAAATAAAAAAATAAAAGAGAGAGAGAGAAAGAGAGAGAGAGATAGATGAACAAGTCCATCACAATTGAGGTGCCATTAACAATTGATTTGCCAGCTCCCAACCAAAATTGGTCAAGAAATGGACCTCTCATCAAATAAATGAAGCACAAAATCAAACTATATATCTCAACAAGGGGGTAACAAGATTCGTCAAATCCAAAATTCAAAGTTTAGACCCCCTTTAAAATGAAGAAAATCGGCAAATCACAGTGGAATGTTTTCTCCTAAAATTCATTAATCCAAGCTCGTTAAGTTGAAAACCCGAAAAGGGTAGCTTAGGTGAAAGAGAGAGAGAGAGAGAGAGAGAGAGAGAAAGAGAGAGAGAGAAATAAAGCTCATCCTAGTCATTTTCCTTCATAATTAAATCATCTTTTCATCTCATCTCATGTCTTCAAAGTCATCCAAAATGATATTGTCTTCTACGCCCTTATCTCATATTGGGGACATGTCTTTCTAAGTCATCATCATTTTTTGTTAATTCGTCTCGTGGCTTAGCTCAAAGAGCTTAGGCACAATACCTCACATTGTTAGTCTATCATGTTCCTATCTCTTATTAGGAGCATGATCTCCAAGTTGTCCCTTTTTGTCAGTCCTTTAGTCGCTCCTTAGGGCACTTCCTTTCATCCAGTCTGTCATCTACATTTGAACCAAAAAAGTGTCACTCTAAATGTCTCTTTAATCTCAAAATAACAAGGTTAGCTTGGCTTGTTCTTTTCCGTGAATCATGCTACAGATAGCAAAATCATATAACCTCCCTGATCCTTTTCAAAATTTCCAACCCTCCTTTGAACCATGCCCCAACTTCAAAATATACCATTACATCTTTTCAAGTTCAAGCCTTATGCCATCCTTTCCTGGGTAAAGTCTTATCGTCTTTTAAGGGCCAAGCCCATGGGCAAAATAAAAAATCCTAAGTCTTTCAAGACTCATCATCCTTAAAGCCAACTTTCTCTAGCATGACCAAAATCAAATCATGTCTTGCAAAGCTTAAGAAGGGCTTGACCCACTCTAGTCATTTCATGTCTCATTGGCAAAATTTCATCATCCTTGAAAAGACCAAGCCTCTTTGGCAAATTACAACTGAGTCAAAGCCTGCCAACCATCCGATGGGCATTAAAAATCTAATATAACCATGACAAAAGGGCAAACCCTCATCCATGAGCTTGTGACCAAAACCCTTACCACCATACCTAAGCCAAAACAGACCATCCAAAGCACCCTTATGGAAAAAAGCCTTCAAGCTTTCACTATGAAGCCTAAACCAAGAAGCCTTCACCATGAACCCAGGCCTAAAAGCCTTTACCATAAAACTCAAGCCCAGAAGCCTCACCATGAAGCCCAAACCAAGAAGTCTAAGCCTCGCTTTCACCATTCACCAAAGACCATAATCTTCTCCAAAGCCAAATCTGACCAAACCTTCCCCAACTAATTTCCTAGTCTAACATTTCTTCTAAGTTAGACCTAATTGTGCATTCCAAATGAACTTGACTAAGCCAAAGTCTTAGACCTGACTAAGCCTTCCACATGAACTTCTCCAAAGGCAAACTAATCATCTCCAAAAACCTGACCTTCCTTATCCAGCTCTCTAGTTCAACCTCAAACCAAAATCAGACCTACCTAAACTGAATAGCCCGATCTTTTCCAAGATCACACCTTGCTTTTGCCTAGGCCAAACTGATAGCCATTAACCAACCAATCTCATACCTGACATGCCCATCTTCACCTCTAACACTAGCCTATCAACTAAAAACCAAATGACCAAACCATTTTCCTCTATCGTTCTAAAGTGCGGGCACATCGCTCCCAAATATTCACCTTTCTAAAATAGGGGTATCTTTCTCCTAAAGATCAGCACTTTTATATCAGGTGGACCCTTCACAGGTTCAAAGTATTAGATCATTACATAATCATCTAGCATTTTTGCATTGAATAGGATCATCACTTTTCATTCCTACCAGAAAGGACCACTATTGTTCCTAACAGACAGGACAGTTATCTTTACCATTCCTACCAGACAGGATGGTCATCTCTTCTTGATTCTACCAGACAGGATCATCACTTTCATTCCTACTAGAGAGGACCACTACTGTTCCTACCAGACAGGACAGTTATCTTTACCATTCCTACCAGACATGATGGTCATCTTTTCTCATTCCTCCCAGACAGTATAATTATCTTTACCATTCCTACCATACAGGATGGTCATTTCAAATCCTACCAGACAGGATCGTCATTATCATTCCTACCAGACAGGACAATTATCTTTACCATTCCTACCAGACAGGATGGTCATCTCAGATCCTACTAGACAAGATCGTCATTATCATTCCTACCAGACAGGATCATCACTTTCATTCCTACCAGAAAGGACCACTACTGTTCCTACCAGACAGGACAGTTATCTTTACCATTCCTACTAGACAGGATGGTTATCTCTTTTTGATCCTACTAGATAGGATAATCACTATCATTCCTACCAGAAAGGACCACTACTGTTCCTATCAGATAGGGCAGTTATCTTCACCATTCTTACCAGATAGGATGGTCATCTCTTCTCGTTCCTACCAGACAGGATAATTATCTTTACCATTCCTACCAGACATGATGCTCATCTCTTCTTGATCCACTAAACAAGATTATCACTTTTCATTCTTACCAGACAGGAACCGCCGTTTTCTTCCTAATGCTTCCAGATATACCAGGAGCATCCACTTCGCTTCAAAATATACCGGGGGCATCCTCGTTGCTTCCAAATATACCAAGGGCATCATCTTCGCTTTTAAATATACCGGGGGTATCCTCTTCGCTTCCAAATATACCTGGGGCATCCTTTTCATTTCACACTTATTAGAATTTCCTGCCGCTTCCAAATATACCGGAGGCATCCTCTTTATTTCACATTATCAGAATTTCCTGTTGCTTCCAAATATATTGGGAACATTTTCTTTATTTCACAGTTATTAGAATCCACTTCACTTCTAAATATACCGGGGGCATCCTCTTCATTCCAACCACTCCCAAATATACTGGGGGCATTCTCTTCATTCCAACCACTCCTAAATATATTAGGGGCAACCTATTCATTCTAACCACTTCCAAATATACCAGGGGCATCCTATTCATTCCAACTACTCCCAAATATATTGGGGGCATCCTCTTCCTTCCAATCACTTGCAAATATACCGGTGGCATCCTCTTCATCCTCAAATTCACTATCATCAGAATCACCTTTTAGACAAAGATAATTCTGATGAGGAGGCAGCTGTGAACTCTTAATTTTGCATTTTTTTAGTATGCATTTGAACCTTAAAATCACTTAGGCTTGGTAAACAAACCTTCAGAAGCTGAAAACTCTCAAAATGGAAAAAATAAAATATTTCTTTTTGGCATTTAAACCCTTTCAAATAATCTAGTATGGAGAAACAAGTATAACGCAACTGGAATCATGTAAAACAGAGAGAAATGAGGAAGAATGGGGAAAAACGGGCGAAAGCAGGGCCTGTTGCCGCAGAGGCCTGCGGCACTACCATAAAGCCCTTTACAAAATCGCAAAGGGCTCTGCAGCACTGTCGTAAAGGGCTCTGCGGCACCGTAAAGGCCTTTGCAGCAACTCCAGCAAAATTTTAATTTTTTGCAATCTCACATCATATTTGAATAATTTTTATGCTCTAAACCTCCTCCTATATATAGAGGGCCTCCCTACACTTCAAAAGATCAACTTCTAGAGCTTGAAAAGCATTACTTCAAGCAAAACACTTTGCATTTGCTCCTTGCTTCTCAAAGCGAGTTCGAGGGTTTCTCCTTTATTCCTACCCAACTAGTTTAAGGCTTTCCGCTGCCTGCCTATTCGAGGCAAGTCTCTTGCCTAAGACTCGTGTCCGCCGCCCAAGGCTAGTCGCTGCCCACCATCTGAGGTTAGCCACTGGTTGCCATCCAACGTTAGCCGCCACCTGCCATCCGCCATCCTAAGCTAGCCGCCGCCCACTAAAGCTAGTCGCCACCTGTCACTAAGGCCAGCTACCGCCCACCATCCAAAGCTAGCTGCCGCCTGCCGTCTAAAGCCAGCCACCGCCCGCCATCCGAGGTAAGCTTCTTTTCCCTTAATTTCATTATCTCTTTTAGTTAGGTAATTAAATTGATTCATCTAGGTTGTTAGCTAATCAACTGGGTAATCAATTAAATTAATTAATTAACTCAACCATCTTTTAATCAATCAATCAAAACATGATAAAGTGGCTAGACTAAACTAACCCCTTCGCAAGAAGGGAGAACTGCATGGGCTTTGATTCCCATTCAAAGGGATACATAGGCATGCTTGGTTCAGGCATCGAATCCAATTAAAACTAACCAACTCTCTCCCCTATCACATTCTTCACTTACTTTTATTTTGCTTTCCATTACTTAATTATTAGGTTTAGTTTGGGGAATGTGTGACTTCCCTAGAACCCATAAGGGCTAGAGGAGGTATCCCCTAAATTTGGATTTCATTGTAATATTAACTCTCTTTTATTTTGAATTATAATTGTGTATAAACTTTGTGGATTGAATGATCATGCATATCATAAATTGTTCATGCATTTTAATTTATTCATGAAATATATTTTAAGTCACTTTTATATTACTTGGCCAAACTTATTTTTTTAAATTAAACCGAAAACCTAGTCCCCATATCCTCTTTGGTTTCGAGGCTAGTGATCCTTTTTCTTTTGGGTTATAATTGGAGTCAAATGGGTTTTTTCCTTATATTTTCCCAAATAAAAATAAATTAAGGTGGCGACTCCTAAAAATAATTTTCAAATATATCAAAGATAAGCCAGAGGGCTTCCTCGTGAGTTCTTTCCCAAATGAGCATTTCGATTCCCTTTAGTGGATCGAAATGGTACTCGAGCGAGGCCTCACAAAACCCTTAAGATTACCTTGCAGGCCATACAAACCATAAATACCACTATCCACTCTGCTACTTCCTTTCTCGATAATCTTTTCAAGGGAAGGAGCTTTTCTCTCAGCTTGAGCTCAAAGCCTTTATAGAGAAGTTTGAAACCATGGAAAGGATTATCAAGAACTTGAAGAGGCATGATGACTTGGTTGATGTTAGTGACTTAACCATCTTTCCTAATGCTAGATTTCCACCCAAATTCAAAATGCAAAACCATGACAAGTTCAATGGAATTACCTATCCCAAAACCCACCTGAAGATGTATGTGGGGAGAATGAGACCTTTTGGAGTGGATGATGACCTCTTTTCTTAATTGTTCCAGTAATCCCTAATTAGAATTGTATTAAAATGGCTACCTAACTAAACAAAATTAGAAAAGGACTTGGGATGATATATGCAATGTATTTGTCAAACAATAGCACTATAATATTGAGGTGGATATTACTATGAGTGACTTAGAGACTACTAAGCAGCCTCCCAAAGAGTCCTTCTCTATGTTCCTTACATGATAGAGGACTAAGGCTGCTCAAATGATGAGCCCCTCTATTGAGTAAGAGCATATTGACATCGTTATCAAAAACCTTATTCCAGTTTACCAAAACCACCTCTTGACCCAATACCTTCTAGATTTCAAGGCTCTTATTTCCACTACATCTAAAATAAAAGACCTAATATAGAGTGGCCACATCAAAGAAGAGTCCTCCACCTCTAGATATAAGAAAAACACCCTTTATAAGTCTAATGTTACCTCCCTAACAAATTATAAAGGGGGGGGGGGGGGGGCGCGGAGATATTAGCCATTTCTCACTACTAACATCTAAGACTTGAAAGGATAAGCTTCACTGACCTTGGGGTCTCATTAGTTGTAGTCTACAAGAAGGCATTAGAGGCAAAGATGGTGAAACCTCTGAAGCCTAGATCCACTGCCTAAAACTACAACCCCAATGAGTATTGTGAGTATCACTAAGAAGCCAAGCATAAAACTGATGCATGTAGGGCTTTAAAACATAAGATCCAAGACTTGATTGACAGTAGAGATATCATTCCACCAAAAACCAAGCCCAACAACTCCACCAATCCACTCCTAAATCATCAAATTAACTTCATCACCACCCATGACCTTAAAGTTAAATCTATCTCTTTGATTCAATTAGCTTATGATTTTTGCTGTGTGCTTGACCTAAGTAATTTAGCTGAAGAAATTAATGCCATAACCAAAAGTGGTAGAATTTACCAAACTCCTACCCCCCAGGTCAACCAATCACCCATACAGCCTATCCCACCTCTTGCTAAAAAAATAAAAGGGCGTCTTGAACCTAACAAAGACTCCATCCTTTGATATAGTACAATTCATTGAAGGAGAAGGAGGTAAAGAATTTGTTCCTTTTCATTTTGATCCTTATGTTAATATTGTTATGCTAGCATGATGATGAATACGAATTATTTTCCTAGATTGGGTTTAGGTAAGGGCCAAGAAGGGATGAATAGTTTTAAGGAATACCCTATAACTATTCCACCTTTTTGGCTTGGCTATAAGCCCACTGATGAGGATCTGGCTGAAATGGAGAAAAGGTCTAAGGAGAGGGTAGCATTCTTAAAAAGAGGTGAGTCTTATGATTAGCTTATGAGCCCCTTTTTCAAAATGATGAATGGTTATTTTATGAAAGAAGGTGAAGACTTTCCGTATTGTGGTTTTCTTGAATCATGGGTTTGTCCTATTACTAAGAAATTGATGCCAAGTTTTGAAATATTCTTTGATGTCAGCTTGAGCTTGGAAGAGTGTGTGCCGATTTCATATTAGAGTAGAATTCAAAGGATAATATGGAGGCCACTCTTTTTGAGCAAGTCCTCATGATTAGAGGATAGTAGGAGATAGATCCAACCCATTTGATCCAACCAATCTAGAACCAACTTGACAACTGGTACTATGAAGGAGGAGATGGTAGGTCAGAGTCAAATAATGAAATGAGAGCTCATGAAAGTTCTTTGCAAGATCTTGCAAAAACTTTCTAGTAGTCTTGGAGACTCTAATGGGCCATCTCCTCCATTGTACTATTTGTCAAGTTGGTTCTGGACTAGTTAGATCAAATGGGTTAGATTTATCTCCTCTTCTCCTTTAATCATAAGGACCTATTCAAAGAGAGTGGCCTTTATATTATCTTCACAATCTTGCTCCAATATGAATACCGGCTCACACTCTTCCATGCTTAACCTAACATCAAAGTATATTTCAAAACCTGGTATCAATTTCTTAGTAATAGGACAAACCTATGGTTCAGGAAAGTCTTCACCTTTTTTTATAAAATAACCATTTAGGGTATTGAAATAGGGGTGCATAGTCCAATCATAATACTCACCACTCTTTAGTGCTGCTACCTTCTCTTTAGACCTTTTCTCCATTTCAGCTAAATCCTCATCAGTGGGCTTATAGTCAAGCCCAAAAGGTGGAATAGCTATAGGGTATTCCTTGAAGTTGCTCATCCCTTATCAGCCCTTGCTTAAACCCAATCCAAGAAAATAATTCATATTCCTTATCATGTTAGCCATAACAATATTACCATAAGGGTCAAAATCAAAAGGAACAGATTTTTTACCTCCTTCTCCTTTAATGAATTACACTGTATCAAAAGAGAATCCAGTCAATGGCATAAAGGCTTGTTCAAGTTGAATTTCTAGTATAGGTATAGGGTTTGGGGTTTCACTTCTCCTATGTCCATCCCCCTTAATTGTCACAATAGAAGTCCCATAAGGGAACCTGAGTTTCTGGTGCAAGGATGATGAGATGGCTTTGCTTGGATGAATCTTTGGCCTTAACATATGTTGGTACATTAATAACTTGGAAAGGAATGGGAGAGGTGACAGGGCCAATAATAACATCCATGATAGCAACTCCTAACACCTCCCTTTCGGTATTGTCATAAGCCCTCACAATTTGATAAGAAGGTGTGAAATCAGAGGCTTCCAATCCCAAGTAGCTAGCCACCTTGAGTGGGCATACATTCAAAGTCAACCCATTATCAACCAATACCATTAGGACAGTGTTTCCATGGGTCAGGACTGTTATGTATAAGGCATAATTATGGGTTAGTTCCCTTTTAGGAAGGTCATAGTAAGTGAAAGATATGGCAGTATTCTTAGTGATGTTGGTGAGTGAGGCTACCAAGGTTTCAAGAGTGATATCCATTAGCATCATTTTAATTCCTTATAAAGAGCTTGGTAGTGAGGGTAAGATGATTGAATTAGGCTCCAAATAGATATATTGGCTTAGGTCTTTTTCAATTGTGCTTGGCACCTTAGTGATACTCACAATACTCATTTAGGTTGTAGTTTTTAGGTCATGGATTA
The DNA here is from genome assembly GCA_947687605.1 of Reutealis trisperma. Lineage (NCBI taxonomy): Eukaryota > Viridiplantae > Streptophyta > Magnoliopsida > Malpighiales > Euphorbiaceae > Reutealis > Reutealis trisperma. The sequence continues at coordinate 35,817 of CANTUT010001994.1, forward strand.
GGGGGTGCTCTAGGCTCTAGAGGCTTCACCATCTTTGCCTCTAATGCCTTATTGTAGACTACAACTAATGGGACCCTAAGGTCAGTGAAGCTTCTTCTTTCTAGTCTTAGAGGTTGGTGGTGAGAAATGGTTGATACCTCCCCCTTTTTTATACTAGACTGGTAAGGAGTGTTTTTCTTGTATATGGAGGTGGAGGGCTCTTCTTTAATATGGCCACTCTAGATTAGGTCTTTTATTTTAGATGCAGTGGAAATAAGAGCCTTGAAACCTAGAAGGTACTGGGTCAGAAGGTGGTTTTGGTAAACTAGAAGAAGGTTTTGGACAATGATGTCAATATGCTCTTGCTTGGTAAGGCAATTCACCATTTGAGTAGCCTTAGTCCTCCACCTTGTAAGAAACATAGAGAAGGACTCTTTGCGAAGTTGCTTAGTAGTCTCTAAGTCTTTCCTAGTAATATCCACCTTGATATTGTAGTGGTATTATGTGAAAAATGCATTGCATATGTCATCCTAGGTCTTTTCTGATTCCAATCAAGGTCAAGTAGCATTTTACTATAGTTTTAGTTAGGGATCACTGGAATAATTGAGCAAGGAGCTCATCATCCACATCAAAAAGTCTCATTTGCCCCACATACATCTTCAGGTGGGTTTTGGGGCAGGTGGTTCCATTGAACTTGTCAAGGTTTGGCATTTTGAATTTAGGTGAAAATCTAGCATTAGGAAAAAGGGTTAGGTCACCAATATCAGCTAGGTCATTGTGCCTCTTAAGTTCTTGATAGTCCTTTCTATGGTTTCAAACTTCTCCATAAAGGCATTGAGCTTAGGATGAGAGAAAAGCTCCTTCCCTTAGAAAAGATTGTCGGGAGAGGAAGTAGCATAGTGGGTAGTGGTATTTATGGTCTGTATGGGCTGCGAGGTAATCTTAGGAGTTTGTATGGATTTGACAATGATGTATGGTACTTGTATTGATGGTATAAAGCTTTAGATGTGTGAGGCATCAGCTACAACTTTCCCTTTATCAGTTAGGTCAATTAGTGTTCTAGAGGGTTACTCACTTGATGTTACTTTTTATCCATTGTTTTCCTAAGAAATCTATGTTAGAAGGCAAGGAGCCTATGCAAATGATGCATGAAAGCCATTTCTGTGCTAAAAGTGCCAAACTTTATTTTTAAACCAATTAGTAATCCACTTGTTTCTTTTTATTAAAAAGAAGATTTCCCTAGTAAAATTGCCAACTGTGAAGTCTCACCCGAGCACCGGTCCGATCCGCTAAAGTGAATCAAAATGCTCATTTGAGTTTAAACTCATAATGAAAGCTTCGGAACTAGATTCATTCATTTTGAAAATTGACTTAGAGTCCCCACTTTAATATTTATTTTTATTTGGAAAAAGTTAAGGGAAAAACCCAATTAAATGATTTCAATTTTATCTCAATAGAAAAAGTGCACTAGTCCTCGATTACCAAAAAGGATTCGGGAATTAAGTTTTTTGGCTTATTTAGACAAGGATTAGTTTGACAAATTTAAGACAAAATGACTTAAAAATAAATTTTATGAACAGTTTTAGATGATACATGAGTGATAATATTTGTGCAATGTATGACAATTATAAAGCAATAAATAAAATAAAATCTACTTAAGAATATTACAAACCAAAATGGATTAAAAATAAATAAAAGAGAGGATCTTTTCTCTAGCTCTTATAAGACTAGGAAAAGCACACATTTCTCAACTAATTGCAAGAATTCACAAATCAAGAAGAGATTAGTAAAAAAGAAACAACACAATTCTACATTAAAAAAAAATAGAAATAATCTCATTAAAGAAAGATGAAGGAAAAGAGAAAATTATTTTTAAAAATATTTTGGAGTTGATGCCTAAAAGGTTGGCAGGCTTGCATATCCCTTTGAATAGGAATTAAACTCTACACAGTTCTTCTTTCTTACAAAGGAGCGGTTTTGAAAATAGGTTAATTTTATTTGTTAATTTAGATTAGAGTTAAAGTTAACGACTTTAGATCTTTTCAATTTTAGAACTATGGAAAAATATAAGAGAGAGAATTCTATATCTAATTTAAGAAATCTCAAAAAAAGAAATTCTACTTGGTTTTGTGCTTTCTTCATACGAATGGGGCAAGTCTTGCACTATATCTAAGCTTCACCTTAGATTGAGATCTTACAAGATGAACATTGCACATAAAGAGTTAAACAAAAAGAGAAACAAATAGATAATAATTGAAAATTAAAATTAAAATTTGAAATTGGATCTAAAAATAATTTTAATAGAGATTAAATAAAGAAAAGAGATTTTGGTTTTGAAAATTGATAGAATTTTTGGCTTAAAATTGATAAAAATTGTAGATTTTGTTTTGTATTTGAAACTATCTGTCTAATGACTAGGAACAAACCCTTATTTATAGGAAAAAAAATTGAGGGTAAATTAAGAAGAAACTAAAGGGTTGGCAGCATCACATATATGCCGGCCGGCATGGTGACACAATGATGATGCCACTAGTTTAGGTGGCACCAATTCCATGCCGCCCTTTCAGTCGGCACTCAGCTGGTGTCGAAGGTTTAATTATCTTGGTTTGACCCATTTAACCTGTTTTGGCTAGTTTTAGACTATTTTTGATCTGATTTGAGCCAGTTTTATTCTATGAGTTCGTAATCGAGAGCTGGTCATTTGGAGGTGCAAATTTTATGGTTCATAGTCTTCCTTAAAGACTTAATACCCTTAACATTTTTCTTTAAAAAAGTATCATTAGCATTTTTTTTACTAATATTTATCATGAAAATTAAGATTAAAATACAAACACATTCAATTAAGCAATGTTTAAATTTAAAAAAATTTATTCCTATAATTTATTGGCTATTTTCACCTACTGTTGCTAAAATATGCAAACATAAATCAACCTCTAATCAACTAAATGATAACCAATATTTTACCAACACTGATGCTAAAATATGCAAAAACCAACAATTAATCTGTTATCAACTAACAATCAACATGCAATTAACTTATAATTAATCTCCGATTAGCCAAAAGAAAAACCTAATTCTTAAGCTATTCCATCATTTCTTTCAAATTACAATAATATAAAAATATTAATGTTGATTTTTAGTAGATAAAAGAAACCAATAAAAACTAAAAACAAATGAAATATATTAAACCAACAAAAAATGTATAAAATATATTGAACTAAGATAATCCATTTCTTACATAAATAGATTATTAAAAGGATTGAAAATTCTAAAAGTTCTTCAAAGTAATAATGATACACAAAATTAAATTTATAGAAAAATAAAAAATAAATTAAGAAAAAATTTAAAATTTTAATTTCTCATCCATACCCTAAATTCTACAATCACAAAAATTATATAAACAAGATAGGAAAAACCACTCCATAACCAGCATTCCATCTAGTTCTCTCCACCTAAATGGATTTCATAGAACATATTTGCTATTGTAAAATACCATCAAAATCATACCTACACTATAATGGTTAATAATTCAAAAATGTGAATTTTCAATAATTCATTCTAATTAATATTGAAAGATCAAATATAGATATCCCAAAACTTCATATTTGAAAAAAGTTGAATATTATAAAGCATAAACTTATTCCATAATACCTAAGAATTTATGTACATGACAAATGTTTTACAAAATAGTAGAATCTAGGTTGTGAAGATGGAGAAAAGAAAAACTTTCTTTGTTTCCTTTTGATATTTGAGGGTCTCTTATTCTCACACATATAAGTCTCTTTTTATTCCATCTAGACCTAGTGCCTTGTTTGGTCTCTAATTTTTTTACCTCTTTGTCCATATTTACAATCATAAAAACACCCAATAGAAAAGTAGCAAAACCAACCTCAAAGTGAAAATCCAAGAACTTATAAGAATTTAAGGAAGAGCAATGAAGAAGAAGAGTTAAATTAAGAGAATCCAGAAGTGAAAAAATATAGAAATTAAAGAATCTGCATATATCTACTAGAAATGAGAAAACAACAACATATGAGGACATGAAATTGGGTATTTACTATAAAACCCAAAACTAAATTTGAGTCTTAAGATTGATAAATAACTAGATAGATAAAAACCCATAAAGTGAAAATCAAACAACAATAGTAGATTTGAAGGAGATGTGTATCTCTCGCAATTAATTCCAAAAATGGTAGAAATGAGAAGTAAAGAGATAAAATACACTAGAGCAAAAGAAGTAGATAGAAAATAATTTTATATATATATATATTATTTCTTTTCTATTTTAAATTCTTCTATATATATATATATATATATATATATATATAGAAGAATTTAAAATAGAAAAGAAATAGATGAAAATGTAGAAGTAGAAAAGAATAAGCACAAAAAAAAAAAAAAAAAAAAGAGAGAAGAAAAAGCTATAAAAGTAAAAACCAATTAGGAAAAAAGTTAAAAAATCGAGAGTAGTAGAAAAGAATAAGCACAAAAAAAAAAAAAAAAAAAAAAGAGAGAAGAAAAAGCTATAAAAACCAATTAGGAAAAAAGTTAAAAAATCGAGAGTATAAAAGTTATATTTTCAAAAGAGAGGGTAAATAGTGTAATTTACTCATATATCTATATATTTTATATATAGGCCTTAGAGGAAAAATTCCTTGTCCTAGCTCAACTTTTTCTCTAGGGATTTTTATATAAATAATCCAAAAATTAAAAAAAAAAACTTTTTTCACCTTTAACCCAAACTTCTCTCCTCATTTACAAATTTATATTCTCTTATTCTTTTTGCCTATCAAAATCAAACTTTTCCTTTTGCCTATCATGTATTGGTTGCACTTCCTTTTAAAATTAAAAAATTAATTTAATCACATAATTTTATTTATAAAAATTTAAAATGAGTTAACTACTAGCCTATATTTAGATTGAAAACTATATAATTTCTTTAAATTTATGTATTAGATTTTTCATAAATTTACACAATATCACTTATTTCATGTAAAAATTAAATTCATATTTATAGAATCAAATACTTTTAAGTTTCTATTTTACTTGAAATTTTAAAAAAATTCTCAAAATAAGCAAAATTAGTGCATATAATATTTTGAATAACTCATGGCATTTCAAAGTAGTTACAAATATAAATTCTACAATATCAAACTTTAAGCAAAAACCACCAACCAAAACCCACAACTACTATTATTTGGTGATACAACTCTCTCAACAATAAACTATGCATCACTTGTGCCTGTATAAAAAAATACAACAAATAGTATAAATTAAACAAAAAAAAATATATTGGGTATTAGAAGAGTGAAAAGACCAAATGAATTGGTTTAAAAAAAAAAGCTGAAAATAGATTAAGAAGGGAAAAATCAAAAAAGGCAAACAACAAAGGGGACCAGCAGCTAGCGGGATTGGCAACTTTGCTTAGCTTGCCGGTGGTTGCTATTGGTCTAGCTAGTGTGCCAAGACGGGCATGCACTACCAACTTACCGGTGCACACACTGATCTTTTTAGTAGATGCCGGTGACATGACCAGTGAACACTCCCAACAAGCTGGCGGCTGGTTATGCGAAGTCTAGCTTTGGGTTTTCGGGCTTTTTGTGTCAATTTTCAGGGCTTCTAAGGCTCTAAAAATTTATCAATCAGTGTTGGTGGATCCAAACTTAATTTTGATTTATATGGGCTTAGTTTTGGTTTTTTGATTTCTAATTCTTATCTATTGCTGGAAAAAGATGGATTTCATTGCTTGAAAATCTGATATATAGGTCTAGTTTAATTGAAGCCTTATTTGGAAATTTCTATTAAGTTGATTTTTCATTTCGGGGGTTGATTCAACTATTTTCATGGCCTGGTTCATTATAATCTCAGTTTGGGGCAATTGCTAGTTGGTATTAGTTTCTTTTCTTTCATTTATTATAATTCTTGATTTTTTTTTAGTTTATGATATGGGGTTTGAATTTGTATGGTTTTTGGGTGTGCTTTTGGTGTTTAGATGTTCACTTTATTTTCTAGATATGGTCTTGTGTAATCATTGCTTTATTGACAATAAATTGGTGCCCAAAGGAGAATTTGGAGTTGGTTGGACATTTGGAAATTGCTTTTATAACTTTTAAGTTTGGTATGATGGTTAAAAAAGTATACTGAAATTAGCTGTTGCTACCTTGATTAAAATGATATTGGGCTGAATTTAATATGTTTATTGCAATTTAGATAAAACTAGTAAAATTCAATGCTTTGTTGAATTGGCAATCGTTGGATTGGTTGAGGATAAAATGGGTATATATATACTTTTCCACAATTGATGCTTAACACTTGATTAGATTGAATTGAGTTTTATTTTTGATCATCCATGATTGAATGAATAAGTATTGATTTAATTTTGTTTGAGGTTTCTTAACCTTAAAATTAAACTTTCAAGCCTATATATTATTCTTAGAGTCTATTTGATTTAGGGCTATATATGGTTCGAGCAAAGTCGGGGATTGCAAAATTTTGTACTGAACTAAAATTTCGGGGATTGAAAAAATTAAATAGTTTCAACTTGTAAAAATAAAGTATTAGTCTCGACTTGTATCGAAATTTGAGTCAGTTTGGTTATTTGAGGTAATGGTTTAGGTCAATATAGTTCGGGTATTAGAAAATTTAGGTAATTAGGTCAAATTTGACTGCAATAAGATAGAGTTAGTTGTGAACCCTTAATTTTGTAGCCTCCAGTATGTGTTCGAATCTTATAAGTACCTAAACTTGGTAAACAAACCTTTAGAAGCTAACAACCCTCCAAATGGGAAAATTGAGAAAACTAAAATATATCCCTTTGACATTTAAACCCCTTCAAATCATTTGAGACTAAGTAACAAATACAATGCAACTAAAGTTATGAAAAACGGTCAAGAAACAAGCAAGAATGGGCAGAAAAAAGGCAAAATGGGAGAAACAAGGTTGGCTACAGTATAGCCCTCTATGGCGCTACCCAGCCTTGTGTAGCATCCACATTGCCCTATATGGTACTGATGCACAGCTCTCTATGATGCCACAGAAGCTTGTGGGGCAACTCGTGTGTTTTCTCTTTTTTTTATGAGATCACAGATCAAAAGTTTATGTATTATGTGCTCCTACCTTCCCTCTATATATAGAGGACCACTCTACATTCCAAGTTTAATAGCCTTTGCATCAAGCAAACCACTCTAGTTCTAAAGCTTTTCTTTTCTTTTTCTTTAGCTTTGCATTTGCTTCTTGCTTTGTAAAGTGAGTTGGGGCATTTCTCTTTGATTCCTATCTGATAAGTCAAAGACTTTCTGCCCACCTGTTTGAGGCAACTCTATTGCTCAAGGCTCGTGTCTGCTAGCTAGCTGCTGCCCACCATCCAAGGCAAGCTGCCACATAGTATAAGGCTAGCCACTGCCTACCATATGAGGTAAGCCGCTGCTCACCATTCAAGGCAAGCTGCCACGCTGTCCAAGGCAAGCCATCGCCTACCATCCGAGGTAAGTTTCTTTTCCTTTTTTTCCTTTTCTTTATTTCATTTATTGTTTCACTCCTTGGGATATGTGTTCTAAGGCTCTTTGCCTAATTCTTGATTTGTTAAGGTAGTTAATTAGAATATGACTTAATTAACTCCACTTAGTAATTAATTGGTTAAATCAATTAACTAAATTCTCCTTTAATCAATCAATCAAAACATGATAAAATAGTTAGGCCAAATTAACCCTTTCACAAAAAGGGAGAACTGCATGGATTTTGATTCTCATTCAAAGGGATATGTAGGCATGCTTTGTTCAAGTATCGAATCTAATTAAAACTAGCTAACTCTCCCCCTATCACCTTCTTTATTTTCTCTTATTTTGTTTTACCTTGTTATTTGGCTTAGTTTGGGGAATGTGTGACTTTTCTAAAACCCATACGAGCTAGTGGAGGTATTCCCTAAGTTTAGGATTTTATTATAATATTGATTTTTTTTATTTCAAACCTTAATTGTATATTTACTTTGTTATTGAATGGATGAGTTGAATGATCATGCATATTACAAACTGCTCATGCATCTTAAATTGTTCATGAAATATATTTTAGGTTACTCTTATATAAATGTTCAAACATATCTCATTAAAATAAATTGAAAACCTAGCCTCTAAATTCTCTTTGGTTTCGAGGCTAGTGATCTTTTACTTTAGGTAATAATTAGAGTCAATATGGATTTTTTTCCTTATATTTTCCCAAATAAAAATAAAATAAGGTGGCGACTCTAAGAAACAATTTTCACATCTACCAAAGATAAGCTTGAGGGCTTCCACTTGAGTTCTTTCCTCAATGAGCATTTCAATTCCTTTAGCTGATTAGACCAATGCCTGGGTGAGGCCTCACAGCTGGCGACTTCACTAGGGACAATTCTTTTAAAAGAAATAAGCAGACTACTAATTCATTTTAAAAGAGTTTAGCCTTTTAATATGATTGTGACTTTGCATGCATCACTTGTATAGGCTTTTTGCCATTCAAGCTAGTTTTAGGAAAACAAATGGATAGTGAGTAGCATCAAGTGGGTAACCCTCCTTGGGTCTATCCACCAGTAGTGAAATCATCCACCATACAATGAATCCTTTGATCCTTTCAAAGGTGTAACAATCATGCATGTACCATTAAACCCATGCTAGGCTCCTTGACTCACATATGGTTAGATATATTATTGCTCTAGTGTAGCCAAATCGAGCCATCCTTACCCTTTCATGTAATGAATATAGATCCTGACCTTAGGTTGTATGTACCATAATTAAAACCTTGTATCTTTGTATTCTCATGAAATGTATTCCCCATGCATATCATGAATCAATATTTTACAACAAAACATGCAGTCATCTCAAGTCTCAATTTAACCTTGAATCGAAGAAGAGTCAAACATTCTTACCTTCATTCAAACACCTCCTCTATAAACACTCTCACCTATGCCCCATGACTCTATCCAATAACCCTTAGACCATCACCCCAAACCTTTGACCTAAACACCATTATCCCTTTACTCTAGCCCTTAACCCAACTACTTTCACCTTTAAATCCTAGACACTCTTACCTCCATCCAAACACCTTCACTCCTAAACCTTCAACACACTCGTTTTTATCCCAATCACCTTTGCCCCTACAAACCTAAAACCATCACCCTAGCCTTTATCTTGAACACCATCACCTTAACCATATACCTTAAATACATCGCCTTAGTCTTTCCCTAAACACTTGAACCTCACACTTTAAACGTAAACCTAAACCACCTTCAACCTTTAGACCTTAAGCTATAAACCTACAACCCTAAAACCCATATCCAACTATAGAAACCTTGCTACCTGACCATAAGCCTATCCTATAACCCCTATCCTTATCTTAAAAAAAAGAAAATAGAAACTAGACACTTTAGGTTCTCTACACCAAAACCATTATCTTGATCCTACCTCTTATTCAAAATCACCTATTACCTTCAAAACTATTTTGTTACCCTTATATTTAACAACTTTGGCCTAACAAGCACTTTAAACCAAATACCTTTATTCTAGTCTACTGCCCTAAGCCTAAAACATTTACCCCAAAATACCTTAAGCCCAAAAAATGTTCCCAAAATACCTTAAGCCCAAAAAATGTTTAGTCTATGACATAATAGAGAAGCCTTTTCCCTCAGGATCTATATGCCTATACCCTCATCACCTTTTCTATTCTATACTGGTCACTTACCTTATTGCTTTGAATTGGAGGTACCAATGGCTAACCTATTTGACATGGCATCCTTGACCACACTTGTGACTAGACTCTTTAAGAAACAAGAAGAGCATTTCCAAGCTATCCTAGCTGCTCAACAAGCCCAATTCGAGGAATAAAGGCAACTCATCATTAAAGAAGTTCGGGCTATGATTAACCAAGCCATCCTTAACCAAATGAACCTAAACCCAATCCTAAACCAAACCAATAGTAGCTCTAGTCTGAATCAAGTCGACTCATATCTAAATCAATGTGAGGAAGTTTTCTATTATCTAAACACTAGGATACTCATGAGAAACTTGAAGCTATGGAGAAAACCATCAAATTTTTAAAGCATAGCAGTGACCTAATTGATGTGGACAGTCTAACCTTATTCCTTAATGTCAAGCTTCCTCTTAAATTCAAAATGCTTGAACTAGAGAGATTTGATGGAACCACATGCCTCTAGACACATCTGAAAATATATATGGGAGTAATGAAACTTTTGGGGCTTAATGATGAAATCCTTGCTCAATTATTCTAATAATCACTAACTTGTGTTACCATAAGATGGTTCTTTCCACTAGACAAGACCAGAAAAAGACATGGGATGATATCTATTGTGCCTTTGTCAGATAATATCATTATAATAGTGAAGTGGATATCACTAGGTGTGAATTGGAAACTACCAAGCAACTTCCAGAAAAGTCCTTCTCCATGTTCCTTACAAGGTAGAGGTGGAGGGCTAAAGCTGCTCAAATAGTAAATAGACCAACAAAATAAGAACAAGTGGACATCATTGTTAAGAACCTACTTCTAGCCTACCGAGTCTACTTATTAACCCAATACCTACTCACTTTTAAAGCTTTGGTTGCAGTTGCATTAAAGGCTAAAGATTGCATCTAAACTGCATCATTTCAATATGAATTTCCCACCACCAATCTGAATAGTGATGAAGAATCCAAACCAAATTCAATCCCACCTTACCTCAGCCCCTAGTGGCATGATGTTGGCTTTATAGTTCCACTAGGTTAAATAAACTCTAAGTCTATTATACCTTAGTTACAAACAAGTGTACCTATCATTCGGGTAGTATAGCACAAAAGAGGTCAATCCTACAGGGAAACTATATAAGTATTAGCTCAAACGTTAACTATTGTCTGGTAAATCAAATTCTAAGGAAAATTAAAATTAAACTAAATTGAAAATTAGACTATATTAATTAAGTGTAGTAAATTAAAAAAATCAATGGAAAAGATTCAATGAATTAACTATCTAGATAGAAACTCCCTCTAGCTCCTCATGTGTTTCATGAATTACAGAATCAATCAAATTAAACAATGAAACAAGTTGGCAATCCTAAAAGTAGAATTAAACCTTTCTTAAGTGAATTAATCCCCTTTTTTCTAAGAAAATTAAATAGAATCTCTTTTTATTTAATTGGTTAGGTAAAGCATTAAAATTAAGGAATTAAGCCAAAGGATTTTGTAAACCTATCTCTAGTATTCCAAGCAATCCCTAATATTCATGAGTGATCAAATCAAATCAAGGGTATCTTTACTCCTTAATAAGAAATCAAGTATCAAATCAACAAGCTATCAATTGTTAATCAGACTTTATCAATATAAATCATAAATATAACTCAACCCATGGATGATTTGATAGAAAATCCAATCATTCGATCCATACAATCAAAACTAGGGTTTGTCCTATCTAGAAAAATAGAGTTTAGTTTATGATAAATTTAAATAACAATGAATAAGATAGAAGGGAATGAAAAATCAAATAGTCCATAGATAAGTTCTTAAAAATCTTCTTTTTGATCTTGAACCACCCACTTTAAATTCACTTGAATCTTGTTCTTGCCTTTGATTTTGGCTGTGATCTCTTCCTTTCTTCTCAAAAAGTTCTCCAGAAGTAAAACTCTCCAAAAAAATTAGAATCCCCCTTTAATATTCTCTTTGAAATGCCTTTTAAAGGTTCATTTTTGTCTTGACACAGCTTGGAACATGCCTATGTTCTAGTGTGTGATGGCATCTATCTTTGTATGGAACTCAGGTCTTTAACATAGGTTGCAATACATCCAAGTACACAGGCAAGATGTTCAACATGCCTTGGTACATGCCCATGTTCTTAGGCATGTTAACCACTGTATTCTTGAGTCCTTGCCCAAAATTCATCGAATTCACTCCTTAGCTTTGTAATTTCCAAACAACTTAATATATGGCCTCCAAATAACCTAATTCCCTCAAAATACTCTAATAAACCACTTAACAAATAAATTAAACTCAGTTTAATGATAAAACATAATAAGAACAAGGGGTAAAATCTAATTAAATATGCACTTGTCATGGCATGACATAGAAGAGTTCAAGTTTGGCTAATCTGACCTGTTTAAGATTGAATTCCAAGTCTGAGTTTGAGTCTGAGTCTAAATTTGAAAGTTTAAATTTGAGTATGATTCTGTCATCTTATTTTCTTTTTTGTATGTTTTCATTGATCATGTAGGTCCCTTTTTGTTATCTTGTAATAAAACTTTCCATTGTAATAAAACATTCATATTTTTTTTTCAATTATTTGTGCACTTGTCTTTCTTATTTTAAACATGGATGAGCTTTGAAAAAAAAAAGAGAAACAGAAAGAAAAAAAGAGAAAAAGAAAGAAAGAAATAAAAAGAGAAAGAGGAAAAGAGAAATGAACAGTCAATTAAATCCACCATAGCTAACACATGAGGTGCCATCAACAATCATTTTAAGAAGGTCAACAAATAGACCTCTCATCAAATAGTTGAAGTACAAAATAGTTCAATGTCATTGCCCATTGCACTTTGGGTAATCAAACAGTAGACCTCAACAAGGGGCAACAAGTTTGTCAAATCTAAAATTCAAAAGTTAGAGCCCCTCAAAGTGAAGAAAAGCAGCAAATCATGGTGGAATATTTTCTTCCAAATTTCATTAATCTAGGCTTGCTAAGTTAGAGCTAAGAAAAAAGGAGAAAAAAAAAAAGAAAAAAAGAGAGAGAGAGAGAGAGAGAGAGAGAGAGAGAGAAAGGTCATCCTGGTCGTCTTCCTTCATGTCCAAAGTTGTCTTCAAACAATCAGTCTTATCTCATGTATTCTAAAATTATCCTTCCTCATTAGAGGCTCATTCTCTAAAGTAATATTATCTTCTATACCCTTATCTTATAATGGGAGCATATCCTTCTAGGTCATCATTATCACTTGTCAATCCATCTCGTCGCTTAGTTCAAAGAGCTAATACATAATCTCTCACATTGCTTGCATGTCCGTCAATCCCTACACTATAAAAAACTCATCATTTATTAATGGAAAATTCTTTCAATAAACAAAAGAAATCTGTTAGTAATTGAATTTATTGAAGGATTAGGGATAGATAAAGTCCGTTGGTAAATCGATGGTTAGTAATTCTATAACAACGGTTGAAATAATTCATCAGTAAATATACTGACGGAATCATGATCAATATTTCTTAAGAGGCCATCAATAATTTCGTTCAAAAAATGAATTAAATAATCAGTAGTTGTCACTAATCCTTTAGTAATTTTAATAAAATTTATATTTTAATATTTCTCAATAGTTAGTAATCCATCGGTAAAAGATTTTAAAAAATAATTTTATAACTAAACAGTCAATAATTCGTCATTAAAGTTTTTTAAAAAATAATTTAATAATAAAGTTGGTCAGTAATCTATTAGTAAAGTACTTTAAAAATTAATATTATAAAGAAACAGTCAGTAATGTATCAGTAAAAATTTAAAAAAAATAATTTATTAACAAAAATGGTCAGTAATCCGTCAGTAACGTATTGAAAAATACTTTTTTAATAATTACAAAACAGTTAGTGATTCATCAGTAAATTGGGCAACATATTTTTTTTAAAAATATTAAAAATATTTAATAAATCAATTTTATAAAATAGATATTAATTAAAATTATAAATAATTATATAATATAAATATCAAATTTAAATAATATATAATGTAATATTATTTACAAAAAATATAATGTACTTTACACCCTATAAGTATTAAAAATAACCAAACTACAAAAGAAAAAAAACTAATTGTGCTCTTCAGCATCATCATCCTCCTCATCCTCCTTGTCCTCCTCATCATGGCCTCCTGATGCTGTAGGCTATACTTCGGATATACTATATATACATCAACAGCATCTCTAACTGAAGAGTGCTGAGAACTTGTGGAAGCTGATGGAGAAGTAGGTGGAGGAGTAACACTACTAGCAAAGTACTTTAAGAAGTACTGCTGCATCTGCAGCTCGACTTGCTGGTGGACTAGCTCCAAGACTGTCCACTGCATTTCCTCTCGCATCTGAGCTACTCACCTATCAATCTCCTACTGCATATGCTCAACTGTAGACGGCGGTGGCGGCTATAGAACTGAGGAAGAACTGGCCCTAGTATGTCCAAATGATCAAGCCAAAGAACCCATCCCATTAACTTGTGCCTTCTCTCGGCTCCTAATAACTCTGAAGTATTGCTTAAACTCATCTATCTGAAGTGGCTTAGTGGATCCGAGGGCCAGTTGCATGTAATATCTTTAAAAAAAGAAAAAAAAAATTATTGTGCCAAATATTAGACTTTTGGAGTATTTATTTATTTAAATTTAATAGATATTCTAATTGATAAAATTTCAAGAACATTTTAAAGCAATATTATATTATTGCTAATTTATAAATATTATTTATTCATATTGTTTTGTTAATTTCAAATTATTTTAAGAAATTAGCACCTATTTATTATTTATTTATTTAAAAACATTGTGATTTTATAATTATTAATATTATATTAAATATCATTGTTTTTAATAATTATTGCTTAAGTTATTTTAAATTTTTGTATCAATTATTATTATTGATTTTTTTTGTGAATTATTTTTATTATTATTTGTAAAAAAAGAAGAAGAAGGATTCTGCTTATATAGCATATTGGTTAGTCTATTAGGACCAATCAGCTACTATTTTAGTGGGCTGTTAGAGAGAGAGAGAGAGGAGAGAAAAATGGCAAAGAAAAGGGAGAGAGAAAGGTAGAAGCTTCTATTTACCAGACCGCTGCCTTATGGTGACTAGACTAGTGCATGGGCCGAACCCCTCTTCATTGTGGTTTTTCAGGTGCTAGAGTATAGGAAGCTACAAATAGAGAAGACTGAGCTACTTGTTTTCCTTTCCTCTACAAGAAGCTATCTTATGTAAATACCTTTCCTCTACAAGAAGATATCTTATGTAAATATTTAATCACTTTATTGTGTTTCATTATGTACCACTCTAGGCACTCCATAGTAGTTAAATGGACTTAGATGTTGTTACTTCTATCAATTAAAATGTAATGGAATTGTATTATGAATAAAATAATTTAGACTACTAAGTATAATAGAATATATACATAGTATTGGAAATGATATTAAATTGATTCAGGGAGATTATTAGTATAATCGGGTTCTACGGGTGTATGATAGTCTTAAACTTACCTTTGCCCTAAAATATCACATCATCAAAAACTCAGGATGTGACAAAAGTGGCATCAAAGCAATGATTTACACTCGTAAGAAGTATTGTAATCTAAGTTAATGCATAACTAGGAAAAACTACAGAATTTAGAATTCCCTTATGTTATTGTTATGTTTTCTTTAGATATAGATCTGCGTATATTGTTATGCTTAAATCTAAGCTACCTTATTATTTTTTATTAGTTTATGGATATTCCTCCCTGACATAGCTAAGGCCATAGTTGTCGTAGAAGGGTTATTCCTCCTAAAGAAGGTTTTATTTGTTGAGCAGACGATAATGCAGATCCTTTCCCTGCACCTCCAGTTGATGTGGCCGTAGTAGCACAAAAATTAGGCCAACTCTAAAGGAATTACGAGATGCTAGTTGAGTTGGTTACTCAATAAAGACAACAACCTATTCCTCCTATTCTTGTTGCCCCTGTTGCTCTAATTACTCCTCCTCAAATGGCTCTACCTCTGCTACTATGAACCCTCAATTTTGCACCTTCCAATATGTGTTTGAATCTTAAAAGCACTTAGGCTTAGTAAACAAACCTTCAGAAGTCAAAAACTCTCAAAATGGAAAAAATCAAAATATTCTTTTTGACATTTGAACCATTTTAAATCATCTGGGATTGAGTAATGAGTATAATGCAACTAGAATTGTGTAAATAGACGATAAATGAGCAAGAACGGGCGAAAATGGGCGAAACAGGTGAAAGCAGGGCCCGTTGCTGTAGAGGCCTATCGCACTATTGCAAAGACCTCTATGAAACTGCAAAGGGCTCTGCGGCAATGCTGCAAAGGCCTCTGCAGTGCCACAAAGGCCTTTGTGGCAACTCTGGTGAAAATTTGATTTTTTACAATCCTACATTGGAATTTTATGTTTTCTATGCTCCAAATCTCCTCCTATATATAGAGGGCCTCCCCACACTTCAAAACACCAACTTCTAGAGCTTGAAAAGCATTACTTCAAGCAAAATGCTTTGCATTTGCTCCTTGCTTCGCAAAGCAAGTTAGGGGGTTTCTCCTTGATTCCTACCCGACTAGTTTAAAGCTTTCTACCGCTCACTTATTCGAGGTAAGTCTCTTAACCAAGGCTCGTGTTCACTGCCCAAGGCTAGCCACTGCCCGTCGTCCAAGGCTAGCCGCCACCCACCATCTGAGCCAGCCACCAACGCTAGCCACTGCCTGCCATCTAAGGCCAGCTGTTGCCTGCCATTCAAAGCTAGCTGTCGCCTGCCATCTAAAGCCAGCTGTCGCCGACCATCCGAGGTAAGCTTCTTTTCTCTTAATTTCATTGTCTCTTTTAGTTAGTTAATTAAATTAGTTCATCTAGGTTGTTAGCTAATCAACTCGGTAATCAATTAAATTAATTAATTAACTCAACTCTATTTTAATTAATCAATCAAAACATAATAAAGTGGCTAGGATAAACTAACCCCTTTGCAAGAAGGGAGAATTGTGTGGGTTCTGATTCCCATTCAAAGGGATATGTAGGCATGCTTGGTTCAGGCATCGAATCCAATTAAAATTAACCAACTCTCCTCCCTATCACCTTCTTTACTTACTTTTGTGTTTGTTTCTTTGCTTTATTATTAGGATTAGTTTGGGAAATGTGTGACTTCCCTAGAACCCATAAGGGCTAGAGGAGGTGTCCCCTAAGTTTGGATTTCATTGTAATATTAACTCTCTTTTATTTTGAATTCTAATTGTGTATAAACTTTATGGATTGAATGATCATGCATATTATAAATTGTCCATGCATTTTAATTTATTCATGAAATATATTTTAAGTCACTTTTATATTACTTGGCCAAACTTATTTTGTTAAATTAAACAGAAAACCTAGTCCCCAAATCCTCTTTGGTTTCGAGGCTAGTGATCCTTTTTCTTTTGGGTAATAATTGGAGTCAAATAGGTTTTTTCCTTATATTTTCCCAAATAAAAATAAATTAAGGTGGCGACTCTAAGAAATAATTTTCAAATCTATCAAAGATAAGCCCTAGGGCTTCCTCATGAGTTCTTTCCCAAATGAGCATTTTGATTCCCTTTAATGGATCAGACCAGTGCTCGAGTGAGGCCTCACAGTTGGTGACTCAACTAGAGACTAACTTTCTTTCAATAAAAGGAAAAAATAAGTGGACTACTAATTGGTTTAAAAAGAGTTTGGCCTTTTAATATGATTGTGACTTTGCATGCATCACTTGCGTAGGCTCTTTGCCATCCAACCTAGTTCTAGGAAAATAATGGATAGTGAGTAACATTAAGTGGGTAACCCTTCTTGGGTCTATTCGCTGATAGTGAAATCATCCACCCCACGATGAATCCTTTGATCCTTTTAAAGGTGTAATGAGTATGCATGTACTGTTGGACCCACACGAGGCTCTTTGACTCATATGTGGTTAGGTATATCGCTGCTCTAGTGTGACGGGTACCTAAATCTAGCCACCCTTACCTTTTCATGTAATGAACTTAGATCCTAACCTTAGGTTGTATGTACCATAATTAAAACCTTGCATCTTTGCATTTTCATGAAATGTTTTCCTCATGCATATCATACATCCACATTGTATAACAAAACATGCGTTCATCTTAAGTCTAGGTCAAACCTTAAACCGAAGAAGGGTCAAACATTCTTATCTCCATTCAAACATCTCCCCTTTAAATACCTTACTCTAACCTCCATCTAAACACCTTTGCCCCCATAAACTTAAAACCATCACCCTGACCTTTAACCTTAAACACCTCACCCTAGCCTTACCCCTTTACCTAAGCCCCTGAACTAAACACCAATACCCTAACCCTAAACCTTACCCCTTTGCCTTAGCCTTTAACCTAAATATCAATACCCTAATCCTAAACCTTACCCTTTTACCTTAGCCTTTAACCTAAACACTAATATCCTAACACTGAACCTAAAACTTCATTTCCCTAGCCTTGACCTCAAACACCTCTAACCTTAAACACTGTTACCTTAATCTTACCCAAAATGTCTTCACCTTAAATTGTAACCTAAAAATATCTCTACCCTCCTCTCACCTATACCTTGCCAACCTAGCCACGAGACACCGTTGCCCAACATCTTTGGCCCATTACCTTTAAAACCATTCCATTACCCCCATATTGACAAATGCCTATAATTTATATCCTAAATCATCAAGACACTACCCTAATCCTAATACCTTTGGCCCAACACACTACCCTTAGCTCAATACTTTTGACCTAACACAATATCCTTAAGCCCACACCCGTGACCCATCATTTTTCAAAACCAGTGTGTTACCCTTAAGCCCAATAACTTTGGCACAACACACTACCTTAATACTAATACCTTTGGTTTAGTCTGCTACCCTAAGCCCAAAACATCTGGCCCATCATACCTTAAGCCTAAAAAATGGTTGGCCCATGACACAATAAGGAAGCCTTTTCTTTTAGGATTTGCGTGCCTATACCTTCATCACCTCTTCTGTTCCACACTCATCACTTACCTTGTTGCTTTGGTTTGAAGGTACTAATGGCCCACCCACTTGATATGGCTTCCTTGACCACACTTATGACTAGAGTCCTTAAGAAGCAAGAAGAGCATTTCCAGGCTATCCTAGCTACTCAGCAAGCCCAATTCAAGGAACAAAAGCAATTCATCATTGAGGAAGTTCAAGCTATGATTAACCAGGCCACCGTTAGCCATCTTAACCTAAACCTTATCTTGAACTTAACCAATCCTAGCCCAAATTTGAGCCAAACCAACCCATATCCAAACCAAGGTGAGGAAGTTTTCTCTTATCCAGACACTAGATTGCTCATGGAGAAGCTTGAAGCCATGGAAAGAACCATCAAATCCCTAAAGCATTGCAATGATCTAATTGATGTGGACAGTTTAACCTTATTCCCTAATGCCTAGCTTTCTCCTAAATTTAAAATGCTTGAGCTAGAAAGATTTGATGGAACCACTTGCGTCAAGACCCATTTGAAGACATATATGGGAGCAATGAAACCTTTAGGAGTTAGCGATGAGCTCCTTGCTCAACTGTTCCAACAATCACTAACTGGTGTTATTAGGAAATGGTTCCTTTCACTAAACAAGAGCAAGAAAAGGACACGTGATGATATCTACTATGCCTTTGTTGAATAATATAATTATAACAGTGAAGTGGATGTCAATAGGCATGACTTGGAAACTACCAAACAACTTCCAAAGGAGTCTTTCTCTATGTTCCTTACAAGGTGGAGGGCTAAAGCTGCCTAAATGGTAAATAGACCAACAGAGTAAGAACAAGTAGACATCCTTGTCAAGAATCTACTTCTTGCCTACCAAGCCCACTTGTTAACCCAATACCTACCCACTTTTAAGGCTTTGATTGCAATTGCATCAAAGGTTGAAGATTGCATCCAAAGTGCATCATTTTAACTTGAATTCCTCACCACCGACCTGAACAGTGATGAAGAACCTGAACCTAATTCAACCCCACCTTACCTCAGCCCCAAGTAGCATGGCATAGAAGAGTTCAAGTTTGGCTAATCTAACCTATCTGATATTGAATTCCAAGTCTGAGTCTAAATCTCTAAGTTTGAGTCTAAGTCTGAGTCTAAATCTCCAAGTTTAATTCTAAATTTGTGTCTGAGTCTATCATCTTATTTTCTTTTATTTTTCGTCAATCATATCGATTCCTTTTTGTTATCTTATAATAAAATTTTCCATGATAATAAAACACTCACATCTTTTTAATTATTTATGCACTTGTCTAAACATGGGTGAGCTTTGAAAAAAAAAAAAAGGAGAAAAAGAGAAATGAACATCAATTAAATCCACCACAATTGAGGTGCCATCAACAATTGCTTTGCCAGCTCCTAACCAAAGTAGGTCTCTCATCAAATATTTAAAGCATAAAATCAAACGATACACCTCAACAAAGGGCAACAAGTTCTTCAAATCTAAAATTAAAAGGTTAAACCCCCTCAAAATGAAGAAAATCAGCAAATCACGGTGGAATGTTTTCTCCCAAATTTCCTTAATCCAAGCTTGTTAAGTTGAAAACCTGAAAATAGCAACTTAAAAAACATGAAAAGAGAAAGAAAGCTCATCCTAGTCGTCTTCTTTTGTATCATTCAAAGTTTGTCAAATCATCTTCAATCAATCTGTGTCGTCTCATGTCTTCAAAGTCATCCCTCCTCACTAGCTTGCTCATTCTCTAAAATGATATTGTCTTCTATGCCCTTATCTCATTGTGGGGGCATGTCTTTCTAGGTCATCATCATCTGTTAATCCATCTCATTGCTTAGCTCAAAGAGTTTAGGCACAATCTCTCACATTGCTAGTCTATTATGTTCTTATCTCTCATTGGGAGCATGATCCCCAAATTGTCTCTTTTCATCAGTCTATCAACCACTCCTTATGGCACTTCCTTTCATCTAGCCTGTCGTCTACATTCTGTCACTCTAAATGTCTCTTCAATCTCAAAGCAACAAGGTTAGTTTGGCTTGTTCTTTTCCATGAATCATGCTACAGATAGTAAAATCATACAACCTCTTTGATGCTTTTTAAAGTTTCTAACCTGCCTTTGAACCATTCCCCAACTTCAAAATATACCATTCCATCTTTTCAAGTTTAAGCCTTATACCATCCTTTCTTGGGCAAAGTCTCATCATATTCTAAGGGCCAAGCTTATGTGCAGAATGAAAGATCCTAAGTCTTTCAAGACTTATCATCCTTAAAGGCAGCTTTCTCTAGCACAACCAAAATCAAGTCATGTCTTGCAAAGCTTAAGAAAAGTTTGAACCACTCAAGTCATTCCATGTCTCATTAGCAAAATTTCATCATCTTTGAAAATACCAAGCCTCTTTGGCAAATTACAATTGAGTTAAAGCCTGCCAACCATTCAATGGGCATTGAAAATCTGATATAACCATAACAAAAGGGCAAACCCTCATCCATGAGCCTGCAACCAAAACCCTTACCACCATACCTAAGCCAAAGCTGACCATCCAAAGCACCCTTATGGAAAAAAGCCCAAACTGACAAAGCCTTTTGACCAAAAGCCTTTAAGCCTTCACCATGAGGCCCAAGCTAAAAAGCCTTCACCATGAAACCTAAATCAAAAGGCCTTCACTATGAAGCCCAAGCCCAAAAGCCTTCACCATAAAAACTACTCCCCAAAAGCCTTAACTATGAAGCCTAAGCCTAGCCTTCACCATGAAGCCCAAACTAAGAAGCCTAAGCCTACCTTTCACCATTCACAAAAGACCATAATCTCTTCCAAAGCCAAATTTGACCAAACCTTCCCCAACTAATCTCCTAGACTGACTTGTCCTCTAAGCCAGACCTAACCGAGCCTAAAGCAGAACCTGATCAAGCCTTCCAAATAAACTCCCTAAAGGTTGCAACCTGATTAAGCCAAAGTGCTAGACCTGACTAAGCCTTCCACATGAACTTCTCCGACGATAAGCCCCATAAGCTAACTTTCCCCAAAACCTTCCAAACTGATCATCTCTAAAAACCTAACCTTCCTGACCTAGCTCTATAATTCAGCCTCAAACCAAAGTTAGTTCTATCTAAACTGAACAATCCAATCTTTTCCAGGACCATGCCTTGCTTTTGTCTAGGCCAAACAGATAGCCATTAACCAACCAATCTCATACCTAGCATGCCCACTTCACCTCTAAGCTAGCCAATAAACCAAAAACCAAATGACCAAATCATTTTCCTCTATCATTCTAAAGTGGGGGCACATACCTTCCAAATATTCACCTTTCTGAAATAGGGGCATCTTTCTCCTAAAGATCAATACTTTTATATCAGAACTAACCCTTCATCGGTTCAAGGTATTAGATCATTGCATAACCATCTAGCATTTTTGCATTGAACAGGATCATCACTTTTTCTTACCAGAAAGGACCACTACTGTTCCTACTAGATAGGACAGTTATCTTTACCATTCCTACCAGGCAGGATGGTTGTCTCTTTTTGATCCTACTAGACAGGATTATCACTTTCATTCCTACTAGAAAGGACCACTACTATTCCTACCAAACACGACAGTTATCTTTACCATTCCTACCAGACAAGATGGTCATCTCTTCTTGATCCTATTAGACAGGATCATCACTTTCATTCCTACCAAAAAGGACCACTATTGTTCCTACCAGATAGGATAGTTATCTTTACCATTCCTACTGGATAGGATAGTCATCTCTTCTTGATCCTACCAGATAGGATCATCACTTTTCATTCCTACTAAGATAGGAACTGTCATTTTCTTCCTACCGCTTCCAAATATACCGGGGGCATCGTCTTCACTCCCAAATATACTGGGGGTATCCACTTTCATTTCATACTTATCAGAATCCTCTTTGCTTTTAAATATATCGAAGGCATCCACTTTGCTTCCAAATATACTGGAGGCATACTTATCAGAATTTTCTGTTGCTTCCAAATATACCGGGGGCATCTTTTTTCCTTCCAAATATACCAGGGGCATCCTCTTCACTTCCAAATATACTAGGGGCATCCTCTTCATTTCATAAAGACAATTCTGATGAGGGGGCAGCTGTAAACCTTTAATTTTGCACCTTCCAGTATGTGTTTGAATCTTAAAAGCACTTAGGCTTGATAAATAAACCTTCATAAGTCAAAAACTCTCAAAATGGAAAAAATAAAAATATTCTTTTTAACATTTGAACCATTTCAAATCATCTAGGATTGAGTAACGAGTATAACACAACTAGAATCGTGTAAAATGGATGAGAAATGAGCAAGAATGGGCAAAACGGGCGAAAGCAGGGCCCATTACCACAGAGGCCTGCGGCACTGCGGCAAAGACATCTGTGAAATCGTAAAGGGTTCTGTGGCAATGCTGCAAAGGCCTTTGCAGTGCCGCAAAGGCCTCTGCGGCAACTCCGGCGAAAATTTGATTTTTTGAAATCCCACATTGGAATTTTGTGTTTTCTATGCTCCAAATCTCCTCTTATATATAGAGGACCTCCCCACACTTCAAAACACCAACTTCTAGAGCTTGAAGAGCATTACTTCAAGCAAAATGCTTTGCATTTGCTCCTTGCTTCGTAAAGCAAGTTGGGGGATTTCTCCTTGATTCCTACTTGACTAGTTTAAGGCTTTCCGTCGCCAGCCTATTTGATGCAAGTCTCTTGTCCAAGGCTCGTGTTCCCTGCCTAAGGCTAGCTGCCGCTCTCCATCCGAGGCCAGCCACCAGCTACCATCTGAGGCTAGCTGCCACCCACTAAGCTAGCTGCTGCCTACCATCCAAGGCCAGCTATCGTCCACTGTTCAAAGCTAGCTGCTGCCTGCCATCTAAAGCCAACCGCTGCCTGCCATCTGAGGTAAGCTTCTTTTCTCTTAATTTCATTGTCTCTTTTAGTTAGTTAATTAAATTGATTCATCTAGGTTGTTAGCTAATAAACTTAGTAATCAATTAAATTAATTAATTAACTAAACCCTCCTTTAATCAATCAATAAAAAGATTATAAAGTGGCTAGGCTAAACTAACCCCTTTGCAAGAAGAGAGAACTGCGTGGGTTCTGATTCCCATTCAAAGGGATACGTAGACATGCTTGGTTCAAGCATCGAATCCAATTAAAATTAACTAGCTCTCCTCCCTATCACCTTCTTCACTTACTTTTGTGTTTGTTTCTTTGCTTTATTATTAGGATTAGTTTGGGGAATGTGTGACTTTCCTAGAACCCATAAGGGCTAGAGGAGGTATCCCCTAAGTTTAAATTTCATTGTAATATTAACTCTCTTTTATTTTGAATTCTAATTGTGTATAAACTTTATGGATTGAATGATGATGCATATTATAAATTGTCTATGCATTTTAATTTATTCATGAAATATATTTTAAGTCACTTTTATATTACTTGGCCAAACTTATTTTGTTAAATTAAACCAAAAACCTAGTCCCCGAATCCTCTTTGGTTTCGAGGCTAGTGATCCTTTTAATATATAAGATAAGTTTATTGACTTAATATTATAATCAATTAATAATGCACGTAGCTTGTACTTCTTTGTTAATTATGTACTATTAATCCAACTAGAAATGTTGGCAATTCGACATAGCTAGCATATTGGATTCTCTTTGGAAGCTTAAAAATTTATCAATTAGAATAATTAGCTGGTATTAAATGTAGATTAGTTAAACACAACTAACTAATCATAAATCATATAAAAGACAATGATTTTATTTCTATGATTGGATATATGTAAATAATTTGCATAAATATCTATGAAAATCTATACAAACACATGCATTACTATCTATGAAAATTTTATTTCTATGAAAACATATGAAAATATATATTAATATTCTCTGAATATTATTAATTAACAAACACCTCTTTTAAAACAAAAAAAAAAAAATTGTCTAAGATCATCCATACACATGCATTACTGATTTTCTATAATTTATACTTCCTGCACTATTATTTATATTTACGTTACTACAATTTTACCTTTAAATTATTTAAAAATGGCCTATATATATATATATATATATATATATATATATATATATATATATATATATATATATATATATATAATTTATTTATTTATTGAAAATTCTTGAAATAACACTGTTTGTGTTAGAGGTTCGAAATTTCAAAGTTGAACCCAAAAAAAAAAAAAAAAACTATCTCCATATTTAGGTTCTATTTCTTATTTCCTTTTTAGTGCATCACTATCCAAGGAAAAGCTATCTCCATGAACTAGAAGTCATTGAAATATAGTAATGTCAGACTTTGACAAATTAAGTTTCCAACTTATTGGAGGCACGTCAATTCGATAAGGTTCAGAATCTTATAAAATTTCTTATCTATACTTTACTATTTCTTTTTCTTTTAAAAAATCATGTAATTAATGAGTGATAGAATAAAATTATATATATATATATATATATATATATATATATATATATATATATATATATATATATATATATATATATATATATATATATATATATATATATATATATATATATATATATATATATATATATATATATATATATATATATATATATATATACCACCACCCAAATTCATATATATGTTATAGTTATCATGTAATTACTAATTCACATAACTGAAACTATCAATAATTTAAGAGTTCAAGTTTAAAACCACCTCCAAATATGCTTACAAAAATCCACTTTTATGATCACTAATCAGTAACCTAGCTATAATTGAAGATTAAAGGAGAAAATAAATCACAATCATTTTAGGTGAATTTAAATTTAATTAGAACTTTAAAATGCTGTTGAAAATTTTTAACTTTAAATTATTGAGAAAAAAAAAAAAGGTTATGGGGAGTTTTGAGTTCTAGCCAAAGGGGTGATATTTGAAGGAAAATGTTTAACAAAATATATATAGTATAATTTTTTTTATACTACATGTATATGGAAAATGTTTGACAAAATTAATATTAATATAATTAGTCTCATCACCAATTATCTTTAATGTGGTGATATTGAAATTATTTTAAAAATTAGAACAAGAAACTATACCGATTGTTCCTCTCTTTTTAATATATTGAATTTCAAAGAAAAAGTTCTTTCTCATTTTCATCTGTTTAACTAGAAGGAATGATTCAACAAGTATAAATTTGATGAGCATTTCATGAGTGAGAAAAACTATACAACTATCAGAGAGTTATAGCCTTCTATGGAAATTTATATATACATATATACACACAGACACATCATCATCATCAATGAATTTTGATTTAGTGGTATTATCAGAACTGTGTGATTTAGAACTCAATATAGACCACATACACGTACACATTTACTCGCTTATTTGATATTATTTACGTATTTAATATTTAAAGTTAAAATAGAATTATATATTGTTTGCTTCTATTATGAGTGAATTTTTAATTTTATTAATTTGGTGCCTTTGAACGTTATTGTTAGTTGTGAATATTGAGTCCCAAAATGGGCTATGAGGCATGTCCAATAGAATACAACAGATTTTATTGTATTTTATGCAGTGGACCATCATATATATATGAGAGATGTTACCGAATTTTCTCTTGCATCTATGAAAATTAGATAGTTTAGTAAACCTTAGATAACCATTTAATGTCATTCTCACTGTGATAGTGAGATGTCACTGAATTGTCCAATGTGGACAGTTTGGAAAATATCATCCTTTTGAATTAGGTAACATATTTAATCATAAAATTGTCATTGAAATTTAAACTGTATGACCTATATGTTCTCGGGTGCACAGTGAGGTAGGCATAAATATTTATTTGTGCGTATTTCAACTAATGCACTTCGAGAACTATAGTGACATGCTGTCGAAATTTTGACAGCTTTATGATTAAAATCATGTACCATTAATTGATTGCATAGGAATGGTTTTCTGAATGGTTAGGTGCTTACCTTTCAAGAAAGGAGATATAAGGATTAATAAATGATTTAGGTTAAGTGTGAGGATTTATGTTTAGAGCTACAAAAGTTTATGGTTATTATGTTTTGCTAGTGGATTGTTGATATGATGCAAATATGTATACCTAAACTAATCAATTAATAGTTAATTTTGTGTTTGAATGCATGAATTTTATCTTTAAAGTGGTGCTTTTAATCTTGTTTTTAAGTTTTCTTTAAGCAATCTAGGTAAGTCTCAAAGGATCAAGGGTTTTATGCTTGAAAAGGAAGAATTTTTACAAGGATTAACCAAGACAAGACCATGCCGACTCATCCCAGGCTATCATAAGTAGTGACAGTAGCCTTATGTGCTGACTATTAACAAAGTGTGCTAACTAGTGACAGTAGCCTGTGGTGCCGAGTCATCCTCTCCTTATGCCGAGTAGTTACAGTACCCTTTCAAGGTACCCTTTCATTTTGACACCCTTTTCAAAGAGGCACTTAATGGGACAACTTGGGGCTTATAAATATTTAGATTTGGCTTCATTTTAGAGGGGAGATACTATTGTATTAGATAGGAAAAACTTACTTAAATACTTATAAACACCTTATTAGAATTAAGTACTTGGTTTATATCAAGTGTCCTTCCAAAAGGCACTTCAAGTTCAAGAATTGTGCAAGTCATTTCCTGAAGAATAAAGGAGTCTTCATTCATCAATCTTTCTTCCTTTCTTCTATTTTTATTTTACTATTCAATAATGAATGCTTGCATTATTTATATGTCATATTTTACCATGTACTTAGTCTAATAGGTTGTTAGAATTGCAATGATGAATTAATTTTATGATCTATATTCTTAATATGCATGAATGATTTAGTTTCAATTGAGTGCTACATTGTGTTATGTATGCTTGATCACCATATATAACTTGTTAATCATTTTGTTCACAACGAGAGTTGGGACATTTTGGTGGAAATGCAATTGAAATTACTTAAAGGATAGGAAAGTACCTAGAGACAAGAAATCCACTTTGAGGGGTTAAAGAATTGGCATGGAACTTAATGGTTTTTGTTTATCTCTACAATGTCATGAGAGTGCTTGTAGACTCTAAATGAAAATACCCTTAATTGACAACGAGAGTTGCTTTTAAGGATTGATGGTCATATTCTCCAATCATTGCATGTGTTTATATGTTGTTAACTTTTATAGTTCAAAATTAATTCTGAATTGTAATTCTATTATTCATTATTGTTGTTATTAATTAAAGTAACAATAAGACTTTAGTATTGTAGATTACATAGAATTAATCAATATCTTTTGTTTGTTGTTTGCCTATTCATCTTAGTAATTACCCAGTTAATATAAAATTGCTCCAAATTCCCTAGAGTTTGACACCCTACTCACTCTGTACTTAGTCTTAGAGACTAAGGTATTAAATTTGACACACATCAATTGTAATAAGTTGATATTTCACATTCTTAATATTCTATACCTACAGGAGTGCAAGATGACTTCAAATCGACAATGGATGTATGTTAGAACAATTGATGGGTATTTAAATCCTAATTTTGTGGAAGGGGTAGATCAGTTTATTGAGTTTGTCTATAGCCAACTTGGATATAAGCAAGGAATGCAGATTAAGTGTCCATGTAAAAGGACTAAGTGTTAGAATCGCAGTTATGAAGATGTGGAAGTTGTGAAGCTACATCTTTTGAGACATGGATTTGTTTTAGATTACTATGTATGGAAATTGCATAGTGAAGAAGAAAATGTTAGGACATCTGATTAGATGAACTTTAATTTTGGTATAGGTGAATTAGTTAGTCAGCCAAATTCGTCAAATGCATTTAATAGATTAGTTATGGATGCGGCTAGTCCAGACTTTAATTGGAATGCTACAGAAGAAGCTCCTAATCCATCAGCTCAAAATTTATATGATATGCTTAGAGCTGCTAATGAAGAGTTATGGCCAGGATGTGAGAAACACTCAAAGTTATCTGTTGTGGCTCGGTTATTGAACATAAAGTTATAACTCCACTTATCTAAAAGGTGTTATGACGATATGTTATCATTTATCAAAGAGATCCTACTAGTAGATAACATGATGGTCGATAACTTCTATTGCACTAAGAAGTTAGTCAAAGGTCTATGACTTCTAGTGGAGAAATTTGACTTTTGTAGTAAAGGTTGCATGATATATTGGAAGAGTGATTCTAATATGCTTAATTGCAATTTCTCTGGTCAACCTAGGTATAAGGAACCTAGACGAGGTTCTGTGAAATGAAAGAAAAATGTTGCATATAAGTAGATGTATTACTTTCCTCTAACTCCTAGACTTCAGAGATTATACGCCTCAGAATCCATAGCAAAGTACATGACATGGCATGCCAACTATGATAAGGAAGAAGGCATTATGCGCCATTATTCAGTTAGTGAAGCATGGAAGCATTTCAATCAAACTCATTTATCTTTTGCATCTGAGAGTAGAAATGTATGACTTGGACTATGCACAGATGGATTTTAGCCTTTTGGACAATTGGGACAACAATACTCCTCGTGGCCAGTAATAGTCACCCCGTATAATATGCCTCTGTGGTTTTGTATGAAGGAGTACATGTTCCGTACGGTGATTGTTCCAGGCCCAAATAACCTTGTACAGGCTCGAATAACCCTAGGACAAGTTGGATGTGTATTTACAACCTTTAATTGAAGAATTGAAGCAGTTGTGGGATGTTAGAGTTTGGACATATGATGTGTCAAATAAGCAAAATTTCCAGATGAAAGCTGCTTTGATGTGGACAATAAGTGATTTCCCAGCATATTCAATGTTATCTGACTGGAGTACTCACCGACAGCTAACTTGTCCTTATTGTCATGATGAAACTGATACATTCACCCTACCTAAAGGTGGAAAGTAGTCATGTTTTGACAATCGTCATAAGTTCTTACCACTAGATCACTTATTTCGATGTGATAAGACTCATTTTAAAAAGGGAACTACGGTTGACAAGTTAGCACCCCCATTATGGTCTAGACAGCAGATCCTTGAGGAAATTGAGAAACTGACTTTGAAAAAGGTTACTGAAGTTGGTACGAATGATCATAATGCTCGTATTTGTAAGAGTTATGGTTGGAGGAAGAGAAGCATCTTTTGGGATTTACCCTATTGGAGTTCCCTTCTCATACATCACAACTTGGATGTGATGCACATTGAGAAAAATGTTTTCAAAAATGTGTTCAACACTGTAATGAATATAGATAGGAAGACTAAGGATAGTGCCAAAGCTAGAGCTGATATGAAGCTATTGTGTAGGAGACTCGAGCTTGAACAAGATGAAGTAACTAAGTTATATCCAAAGGCATGCTACACATTGGACAAAAAGTCGAAAAAAGTCCTATGTGAATGGGTGAAGAGCCTTAGGTTTCCAGATGGATACGTATCTAATATGGGTTGATGTGTTGACATGAGAAAATATAAATTATTTGGGATGAAAAGTCATGATTTCCATGTATTCATGCAGTGACTGTTACCAATTGCTTTTCGTGCATTTCTCCCAAAGAAGGTTTAGGAAGCTATTACAGAACTGAGTTTATTTTTCAAAGATCTTACTTCAACCATGATTTATGTAGAAGACATGGTCAGATTAGAAGAAGAAATTCCAGTTATTCTATGTAAATTAGAGAAGATATTTCCTCCTGGTTTCTTTGACTCTATGGAACATCTTCTAGTTCATTTGCCTTATGAAGTGAAGATTGCAGGTCCAGTTCAATATAGATGGATGTATCCATTTGAATGGTATGAATATTTTAGGATATTCAACTTATTAATGTTCATCATTTATTCTAGTATCTTAACTTCTATTTTTTTTTATATATCTCTATAGTTTCCTTCGACACTTAAAAAATAATATCAAGAATAAATCTAAGGTTGAAGGTTCTATATGCAATGCATATTTAGTGGAAGAAGCTTCATCCTTTTGTTCCTTTTATTTTGAACCTAAAGTGTACACAAGGCATCGAAAAGTGCAATGGAATGATGATGGATGACAAGTGGAAGGAGAAGAAATAGAAGGGAACATTGCAATCTTTACTCATCCGGGTCATCCATATGGAAAAGCAAAAATAAGGCGTTTGACATTGGAGGAGTGTAATGCAGCTCGTACATACATTCTGTTGAATTATGAAGATGTTTCTGCATTTATTAAGTAAGTTAATAGATAGAGCTGCCTTGATGTCATTCTTATCCCTTATTATCATATTGTAATTTTATATTTACTTATTTTATTTTCTTATTTTATTTTCTTCTAAGGGTCTACATTAAGGAATTATGAACCTCTCGACCAACAATCATTGATATGGAGATAGATGACATATTAGAACATGAATTTGCTAATTGGTTTGAATTATATGTGAGTACTTCTTATTAACTATTCATAGTTATAAATGATACTTATTACAACAATATTGACTTATTAATTATAAAATTTTATATTTTATTTAGTAGGCAAACAATCCAACAAATGGCATCTCGAACCCTTTCATATAGTCTTTAGCAATGGGTCCTTTATGGACTATTACTTATTATCCTGTGTACTTTGTCAATGGATACAAATTTCACACTGAAGTGCATAGTAATAGATGAGTCACAAATAATAGTCGAGTATGTATTAAGGGACAATCAAGTGATTATTATGGTCAATTGATAGAGGTACTGTAATTAGAGTATCCGGCACTACCAATCAAGAGGACTGTACTGTTGAAATGTGATTGGTTTGATCCAAAGCCAAATGTAGGGATGAAAATACATCAAAATTATAACCTTGTTGATATCAATATGAGAAGAAGATTTAATAAATATGAACCATTTATCTTGGCAATGCAAGCAATTCAAGTATATTATGTCCTATATCCTAGTTGTAAAGGTGTCGATATAGATTGGTGGGCTGTGTGCAAGATTAAAGCTAGACCAGTTGTTGAGTAGCCAAATCTCAAATGAACACCCTTCCGTTGCATGTTTCACCTTTCCAAGAGGATGTTGTGGATGTTAGGGAAGTGTCACTTGCGCCTATCGATGAGGATCGATCACTTAATGATCCACTTGGTTCTTATAATGAATTAGACACTGAAGAGGTTGAAACAAAAAATGAAGCACTAGTAGACTCAAAAATAGAAGGGGAAGCAAAATTTGATGAAGAGTTGAATGATGTTGAAGATAGTGATTCAAATGCATAAGATCTTTTAATAATTTGTTTACCTAATGACATGTTGTAATTCTGTTAGTGTAATAATATAAAATATTTTGTTTTAACTCTATTATTGTGATAATATAAAATATTTTTTTTTACTTGTATATAATTATCTTGCTAGTGTGTGAGTATATAAATGTATAACAAGCAAAATACTCTTCTTTTTTAATCATTTAATTTCATATGATTTTAGGTATGGATAGAGGTCATGGGAGAGGTAATTTCCCTAGTAAGGGGCGTGGCAGAGGTACTGCACCTAGTAAAGGACGTGGTAGAGGTACTACAGATCCAAGTCCATTGTGTCCTCAGCTTCAATCTTTGACTCTGCCAGTACATCCCCCTATTGATGCTCCTTTGAGTTTGTCAGTACTTCCTTTTGGTTCGACAACACCTCCTTCTATTAGGCCTCCTTAACCACTTAATACTGATGCTCCTCCTAGTTATCTGGTAGTAGGCCTTCATCATCATCATCTTGTATTCCTAATCCTGATGAGACACCTGGTGAGGTAGCACCTACTCCTATAAGACATTATACTGCATCAGCATCAACTTCTGAGGCCGGTCATGGCTCTTCGTAGGTTGCTTCCGCTTATGCACCTATTGAGACTTATGACAGGAGTCATGATGGCAAGATCATTGTCACTGTTTTAAATTCAAGTGAGTTAAGTATAATTTTGTTTATAATTTTTTAATACCAATTTAATAAATTTAATATTTTACTAATATTATGTATTAATTATTTATAATTTATGTATTATAGCTTGTTTCCATCTAGCGAGTGTGCAAAGATGATGACTAAGATCTTCAAGGAGAGGATATATCCAAAAGGCTATTCTTGGAAGGAAGTGCCAAAAGAAGTTGAGGATTATTACTGGGAAGAATTTAAGGTAATTAATATAAACATTAAATGTTTTAATTATAATTTGATTATTTGTTTGAATTTTACATCTAATTTGATTATTTGGCTATAGAAATTTGATTATTTGTTATAAATTTACTTGTAATTTAATAATCAAAACTGATGATTATTATGATAGATTTGTGTTATGGCGAAAGGTGTTATTACTTGGAGGTCGAGGTTGGGCAATTTATATGATAATGTATTATGTTGATGATATTAAAGTGTTTGAGCAATAATTATATTGTTTTTTAAACTGTTAATAGGAGGATAATTTCAGTATATAGGGGAAGTTTTGCCGAAATTTCTATAGATTTTTAACATTTGTATTTGTAATTATGCTAAATTTTGTGTTAATTGATCTAATTATCTTATATATATTTATTTAAGTTAAACATTAGTAAATCATTGTATAAATTTCAGTTGTTAATATGAGAAATTTCATATATATATATATAAGGGAGGCTTTTGTCAAAGTTTATATATATACCTTTAATTTGATTATTTGGCCATATAAATTTAATTATTTGTTAGAAATTTACTTGTAATTTAATAATAAAAACTTATGATTATTATGATAGATTTCTATTGTGGCGGAAGGGGTTATTACTTGGAGGCCCAGGTTGGGCAATTTATATGATAATGTATTATGTTGATGATATTGAAGTGTTTGGGCAATAATTATATTGTTTTTTCAACTGTTAATAGGAGGATAATTCTAGCATATAAGGAAAGTTTTACTGAAATTTCTATAAATTCCAGTTGTCAATATGTGAAATTTCCTATATATTATGGAGGTTTTTGTCAAAGTTATAAATTTTAATTCCATTTATTAATATGAGAAATTTCATATATATTAGGGAGGTTTTTTGTCAAAGTTATAAATTTTAATTTGATTTATTAATATGAAAAATTTCATATATATAGGGAAGGTTTTTGTCAAAGTTTATATATATATAGATATAGTCAATTTTAACACTTTGTTGCAGAAAAATTTTGTTTGGGACAAGGCTATAGATTCAAAGGTGAAAATTGCTTGGAAGAAGAAGTGTGCATTGCGATATTCTAACATGGTTAGTAATGTAAAGAGGTCTGGTAAAAAGCCTAAATTTCTTGAAGAGGATGTCTATAAGCAGTGGTGTGAGGAATGAACGAAAGATCATAGGATAACAAAGTTTGCTACGGCATCTAAGAATTGCTGTTCTGAATCAGGGGGTGATGGTAGTGGGCCATCTTGCCATACAAGCAGTTTTATCTCCCATGAGGAGCATCACCATAGATTGGTTAGCATATATTCTAATTTACTATATAAGTACAAATTTTTTAAATGTCCCTATTTGTGAAAAATATAAAATTTAAATACTTTGTAATATTTTAAAGGCTTCTACATTGGGACGAGATCCATTGCCAATGGAGATTTTCATCCGCACTTATACTAGGAAGGCCGATGGAAGTTTTGTTGATTCTCGCACGAAAGCAGTTCATGTAAGTCTAAAATTTTATTTGTTAGTCTATTCATTTGTGAAATATTTTTATATAAATAAATTTTTTTTCTAATGATGGAAATAATTCAAAATTCTCAAAACTTTATAATTTATTTTATTATAAAATTTCAGCTTGTAATTTAAAAAAAAATAAAAATTATGTGCAACCTTTTTATATAACTAAAATTTGTTAATTGAATTATTTAATAGGATGAGATTGTGAGATTGCGCGGAAAGATGTCTCAGCCAACACCAAGATCCAATTAGCCAGTTGTTGCTGATGAGTTGGACTTATACTTGAGAGCTATTGGAGGGGCGAACAAGAAGAAAAGGATTTATGGAGTCGGTTCTTGTGCATCATCATATTATGGACATTCAAGTGGCAGCTCATCTTTTGCTACTTACCCATCATCTGCCCTTCCTCCTTCTTCCCAGCTAAGCAATGAAAAGGATATGATTCGATTGATTTCAAGTCCAGGAGTTCAAGAAGTAATTCAACAACAGTTACAAAGGATGGTATCAGAGAGAGAACGAGAGCTGATAGAATGCCTTCATCGCTTGGAGAATTTTATGATTACAAGAGGTTTGGATCCTATTTCATTTGTCCAGAATGATCCTGCGAATAATGATGATACTGCTACTGCTGATGATAATACTGTGGCTAATAATCATGCATCTGATGATCCATCTCATACTGATGAGTAGCATGATTAGGAGGATGATTTAGGACTCTATTATTAGTATTTTCCTGTTTATATTGCTACTTTTTTATGATTTATTATTTATGGTTGCTACTTTTTTATAATGTATAACTTATGCTATTATTTTATTACTAATTGAATTTTTAATATTCATATTAATATTGTTAACATTACTGAAACATATTAGTAT
Organism: Reutealis trisperma; assembly: GCA_947687605.1. NCBI lineage: Eukaryota > Viridiplantae > Streptophyta > Magnoliopsida > Malpighiales > Euphorbiaceae > Reutealis > Reutealis trisperma. Next base: position 70,934 of record CANTUT010001994.1, read on the forward strand.
ATAAATATAAATATAAATATAAATATAACGTATATAAATATATATAATAACATAATCATAAAAAAAATTAAATGAAAAAAATTTTCGATGGATTTGCGACGAAATAAAATTTTGTGATGGATTTTTCCGACAGATTTGCGACGAAAAAATAAACGATAAATTTTTAAAATAAAAAATTGCGACGGAATATATTGATAATTGCAACCGAATAAATTAATTTTTAATTATAAATTACGACAGAATTCTGACAAAATATTCCATCGCAATAAAATGGTGATAGATTGCTTTATTTCAGAAATAGATTTTTTTGAAATTTAGTTTTAAATTCCAACAGATCAACTACGGATTAACCACGGATCAGCGACAAAAATTCAGTCGCTAAATTTTGTGATAGAATTTAGCAAGAAAATTTCCATTGTAGATTACCGATGGATTCCCATTTCCATCGCAAAAAAATCAGTGACTAGGGTTATAGCAACGGAATTTTCTCCTTGTAATTCCGTCACTATAATCATTTAGCGACGGAAAATTTTATCGCTAAATAGCGATTTTCTGGTAGTGTGTGTGTTCTTGTAGTTGATGAATTATGAGAACAAATCATGAAGGAGGCTCATATGTAACTTACAATGTACATCCAGGTGCAACTAAAATGTATCATGATGTGAAGAGTTTTTATTGGTGGAGCAAAATGAAGAAAGACATAGCAGGATACGTGGCAAGATGTTTAACCTATCAACAAGTTAAGTTTGAGCACCAGAAACCTTATGGGTTGCTTTAACAATTGCCATTGCCATAATGGAAATAGGTAAAAATCACTATAGACTTTGTGGCTGGTTTGCCAAGGACATGAAGTGGGTATGACTCCATATAGGTAATTGTAGATCAATTGACTAAGTTACCTCACTTTTTTCTAGTTAAGACCTCTTACTCAGCTTCATAGTATGCTCAATTATATATTGCTGAGATAGTATGACTTCATGGAGTTCCAGTCTCTATTATTTCAGATAGAAGAACACAATTTACATCGAGATTCTAACAAAAGTTATAAGAGTCAGCAGGCACTCAATTGGATTTTAGTATAGCTTTCCACCCTTAGACATATGGCCAATCAGAAAGAACCATTCAAACTCTAGAAGACATTCTGAGAATGTGTATTCTAGACTTTAGAAGGAACTGGGATAAGCATCTACCTTTGATTGAGTTTGCTTATAAAAATAGTTATCACAATACAACCAAGATGGTTCCTTATAAAGTGTTGTATGGGAGGAAATGTAGATCTCCTATTTGTTGGGATGAAGTTGGTGAGAAGTTCATAGAAGAGCTCGAATTGATTTAGTATACTTCATAAAAGATACCCCTCATAAAGAAAAGACTGAACACAGCATTTAGTCATCAAAAGAGTTACGCTAATCCTAAGAGAAAAGATTTATGATTTGTTATAGGCGATTGAAGATCTCACCAAAGAAGGGTGTTATGAGATTTGGTAAGAAACATAACTTGTCTCCATGATACATTGGTCCTTTTAAGATTATGAATTGAGTAGAAGAGGTTTCATATTGGTTAGCATTACCACCTAATTTGGATAATGTCCATCATGTGTTTCATGTTTTAATGCTTTATAATATGTTCTGGATATGTATTTTACAATCTCAACCATTAGATATTAAGTAGGATTTGTCTTACGGAGAAGTTCTTGTAGCTATTATTGATAGATTAGTTAGGAATCTTCATAATAAAGAAATCTCAATGGTTAAAGTATTGTGGTGAAATTAGACTATGGAATAGTGTACTTGAGAGAGTGAGCAGAGTATGCAAGAGATTATTATTGTCCCTTTCTATTTTCAACTATTTAAATTAATGTTGTATTTAAAAGTATTGGATTATTACTATTTTAATAACTAATATCTTGATAAAATGGAAATAATGTTATAAATTGTTTGACTACCCTATTAAAAAAATCGACAACAAATTTTCTTGAAGGGGAAGATTGTAATATCTTTAAAAAAAAAAAAAGAAAAAAAATTATTATGCCAAATATTAGACTGTTGGAGTATTTATTTTTTTAAATTTAATAAATATTCTAATTGGTAAAATTTCAAGAACATTTTAAAGCAATATTAGATTATTGCTAATTTATAAATATTATTTATTCGTATTATTTTGTTAATTTCAAATTATTTTAAGAAATTAACACCTATTTATTATTTATTTATTTAAAAATATTGTGATTTCATTATTAGTAATACTATATTAAATGTCATTGTTTTTAATAAGTATTGCTTAAGTTATTTAAAATTTTTGTATCAATTATTATTATTGATTTTTTTTTGTGAATTATTATTATTATTATTATTATTTATTAAAAAAAAAAAGAAGAAGGATTTTGCTTATATAGCAGACTAGTTAGTCCACTAGGACCAATCAGCTACTATTTTGATGTGCTATCAGAGAGAGAGAGAGAGAGAGAGAAACGACAGAGAAAAGGGAGAGAGAGAGGTAGTAACTTCTATCCACTGGACCATCACCTTCCAGTGACCAAACTTGTGTATGTGCCAGACCACCAGGAAGAGGAGGCACAGATCTTTCCAATGCCACTAAGCATGCAACCATACTCCACCAGACGAAGCCATATGTACCACTGAACTGTCTGCCTACCAGCAACTTCTGAGCCATTTTTCGATGTACGGTTGAACTCCTCATCTTCCCAACTTTCATTTGGTATATCATTTGTATGTTTTAAACTAACTTAAATTTTGACTAAAATGTGGTGATGTACGGTTGACCAAAATAGTTTTTTGATGACCCTCCAACGAACAATAAATAGCCAGCAATCTGGATCTTCATTACAAAATAAGATTATCGATACTCTTTTTATCTAAAATTGATACCAAAATAATTTTTCGACGAACCTTGGGTAAGTGATGATTGATCTTTCGAACCTGTTTCTAATCATTATTATAATTTTAGAATGCCATAGTTTTATTTGATTAAGTAATTAAATAGATTAATAATGATTTTAATAAAAGATTATTAAGTTAATTAGTTTAGATCTATAGAAGTCCTTAGTACAGAGATTGATAATAATTAAATCAAAAGTTTTATTATAGGTCATAAATCAAAAATTGTTGTATCTCATTCAGATCAAAGTGACTGGTATTTCTTTGGAAAAAATTTGCTTAAAAAGGAGAGTTATGGAATATATCGATACATGGTAACCTATTATGAACCCTTAATTCTACACCTCTCAGAATTATAGACCATTCATTTAGGAAAAGAATCAATCAAGACTCTTTAATCATCATCAAATAATCCAAGGCTTAGTAACGAGTGCAATGCAATTGGAATCATGGAAAACAGATGAGAAATGAGTGAGAACGGGCAAAAATAGGCAGAATGGGTGAATGATAGCCTATTGCCCTACAGCTTTGCAGCATTGCTGCAGAGTCTCTTGTGGTGTTGCAAAGCTCTTTACAGTACTGCCGCAGAGACTTCTACTGTGCTGCAGAGGCTTGTGCTGCACCGGCAGCATGTTTCTAGTTCCATATTGGAAATTTTAGCCCCTATGCTTCATTCTTCCCCCTATATACAGAGGTGGTCTCTCTACTCTTAAGACACACAGACTTGAAGGCTCAAAAAGCACTAACTTCAAGTAAATTGCTTTGCTTCTACTCCTTGCTTTGTAAAGCACATTGGGTGGTTTCTCCTTGATTCCTACTCGACTAGTTTAAGGCTTTTTGCCCTCCTGTTTGAAGCAAGTCTTTTGCCCAAGGCTCGTGTCTATTGTGTGAAGAAGGTAAAGTTGGATTCTGGTGGTTCGAGGCTCATGTCTCTTGTGTGGAGAAGGTGGAATTGTGATTCAATCATCCGCTTCATCCACTCTACGTCCCCAAGCCGTGAAAGCTTAAGGTAATCTTCTTTTCCTTTCTATTTGGTTATTGTCTATTTTAGTTAGTTGATTGAATTTGTTCATCTAGGTTGCTAGCTAATCAACTCGTTAATCAATTAAATTAATTAATTAACTCAACTCTCTTTTAATCAATCAATCAAAATATGATAAAGTGGCTAACCAACCTCTTTGCAAGAAGGGAGAACTGTGTGGGTTCTAATTCCTATTCAAAGGGATATATAGGTATGCTTGGTTCAGGCATTGAATCCAATTAAAATTAATCAACTATCCCCCTATCACCTTCTTCACTTATTTTCATGTTTATTCCTTTGCTTTATTATTAGGATTAGTTTGGGGAATATGTGACTTTCCTAGTACCCATAAGGTCTAGAGGAGATATCCCCTATGCTTGGGATTTTATTTGTAATGTTAATTTTATTTTGGACTATTACTTGTATTTATTAGAATCAATGATCATACATATTATAAATTATCCATGCATCTTAAATTGTTCATAAAATATATTTTAAGTTACTTTTGTATTACTTGGCCAAACATGTTTTGTTAAACTGAAAACCTAGTCCCTGAATCCTCTTTGGTTTTGAGGCTAGTGATCTTTTTCCTTTAGGTAATGATGGGAGTCAAATGGGTTTTTTCCTTACATTTTTCCAAATAAAAACAAATTAAGGTGGCAACTCTAAAATGATTTTTAAAATAAGCTCAAGAGCTTCCTTGTGAGTTCTTTGCCAAATGAGCATTTCGATTTCCTTTAGCGGATCGAACCGGTGCTCAGGCGAGGCCTCACAGTTGGCGACTCCAATGGGACAAATTTTCTTGTTAAAAGGAAAAAATAAGAGGGCTACTAATTGGTTTAAAAAAGTTTAGCCTTTTAATATAATTATCACTTTGCATGCATCACTTGCATAGGCTCTTTGCCATTCAACCTAGTTTTAGGAAAACAACGGATAGTGAGTAACATCGAGTGGGTAACCCTCCTTGGGTCTATTCGCCGATAGTGAAATCATCCACCCCATGATGAATCCTTTGATCCTTTCAAAGGTGCAACGAGTATGCAAGTACTATTGGACCTACGCGAAGCTCTTTGACTCACATGTGGTTAGGTATATCGCTGCTTTAGTGTGACAGGTACCCCAAACCAAGCTACCTTGTCCCTTTCATGTAATGAACTTAGAACTTGGACCTTAGGTTGTATGTACCATAAAAAAAGCCTTATTGTATTCATGAAATGACTTTTCATTCATGCACACATACATTCATGCATACATCCAAGAATCTTGAAACAAATGGAGAGCTCACCAAGCCTATGGTTCACTAAAATAACCATCCCTAAAAATACCAATGCTAGCATAAAGGGCTGTCATCCTACTGCATTACCTTAGTCTTATACTCATTTTGTGTACCTTTTTCCTTATCACAAGGTACTAAGATGGCCGAGGGAACAAGTGGATTGAAAGAAAGTGGTCTGAATGCAACTAATACGGAGGAAGAGGCCCAATTGAACTCATTCTTAACGAATCTTCTCTTAAAGAAAGAAAGGAATTTTCAACCTTTTTTAGAGGCCCAGTGAGCCCAATTCAAAGAGTAGAGATAGTCCATTTTGGAAGAGGTTCAAGCTATGATGAGTCGAGCTGGCCTGAGTTTAAATACCACACCAATCCAAACCATTCCAAATATGACCCAAGCTACTGCAAATACCTCCTTTTCCCCCAATGTCCCTATTAACTTGACTAATAAAGGAAAGGCTATAGTTGATGCACATCCAAATTCCATCTCACCCTTTATCCCAATTCCAGATGTTACCCCATCACTTTTCACTTCCCAAATACCAAATGCCACTTATTTTACCACTCCTTCTCCTTTGAATCTTTTTCAAGGAGAGGAATTTTCTTCCCATATGAATGCTAAAACTTTAATGGAAAAATTTAAAGTTATGGAAAAGACCCTCAAAAACTTTAAGAAACATGATGATGTGATTGATGCCAGTTCTTCTCTCTTTCCTAATGCTAGAATTCCACCAAAGTTCAAGATGCCAAAACTGGATAGATTCAATGGGACAACCTGCCCTAAGACACACTTGAAGATGTATGTGGGGGCAATGGCTCCTTTGGGGGTTGATAATGAACTTCTTGCCCAAGTGTTTCAATAATCTCTCACTGGAACTGCCATAAAATGGTTTTTAGACCTGGATATAAGTAAGAAAAGGACTTGGGATGATATCTATAATACATTTGTTAAGCAGTATGAGTTATAACATTGAAGTGGATATCACAAGGAGAGATATGGAGACTACTAAGCAGAACCCGAAGGAATCTTTCTCCTCATTCCTTACAAGGTGGAGAAAAAAGGTAGCCTAAATGGTGAATCAACCAACTGAGCAAGAGCAGGTTGATATAATTGTGAAGAATCTTTTGCTAGTATACCAAAATCATCTCCTCACACAATACCTCCCAAGCTTTAAAGCCCTTATTGCCACCACCTCTAAAATAGAAGATTTGATCCAAAGTGGCCACATCAAAGATGAGATCGCCTATAATAGGTATAAAAAGAGTACTCCCTACCAAGCTAATGTCATTGCCTCAAATAATAAGAAGGAAGGGGAGATATCTACCATTTCTCATCATCAGCCATTAAGATTGGAGCAATGGTCCTTTACTGAATTGGGGGTTCCTCTGGTTGTGGTATACAAGAAATCCTTAGAAGCCAAGTTAATCAAGCCCCTATAACTAAGAGCTCCTCCTATCCTATTGCCTACAAATCACAATCCTAATGAATACTGCGACTATCACCAAAGGGCTAGCCATTTAAACAGAAATGTGTCAAAATTTAAAGCATAAGATACAAGCTCTTATAGACAGTGGGGACATCATACCTCCCAAACCAAGACCCAACATTTCCACCAATCCTCTCCCTAACCACCAAATTAACCTCATTGCCACCACTAATATCGAAGTTGATCATATCTCTTTGATTCGATAAGCTTCTGAATATTGTTGTGTTTTGGATTTAAGTAATCTTGTGGAAAAGATTAATGTTATAACTAGGAGTGGCAGGATCTACCAAGCACTCACTCAATAAGATGGCCAGCCACCCATCCAACCTATTCCATCCCCTGCTGAAAAGATAAAAGGAAGCACTCAGCCTAATGAGGATCCTATCCTTAAGCAACTGAAAAAGACCCAAGCCAACATATCTATCTAGAGCCTTATCCAATCATCCTACCCTCATCGCTAAGCTCTTTGTAAGGCGTTAAATCAATGCCAAGCTCCTATAGATATCACCCCTGAGACTTTAGTGGCTTCTCTCACCAATACCATAAAAGCTACTTCTATCTCTTTCAATGACCATGACCTACCTAGGGGGGAGCTAAATCACAACCGTGCCTTATACATAATAGTCCTTACTCAAGGGAAAACAGTTCCTATGGTATTGATAGATAATGGGTCTGCTTTGAATGTCTGTCCATTAAAAGTGGCAAGTTGCTTGGGATTAGAGACTTTGGACTTCACATCTTCTGACCAAATTGTAAGGGCGTATGACAACACAAAGAGGGAGGTCCAAGGTGTGGCTACCTTGGATGTCATCACTGGACCTATCACTTATCCTATTCCATTTCAAGTTATTGATGTACCAGCATACTTTAATATCCTCCTTGGACGACCCTGGATACATCAAGCCAAGGCTATCCCCTCTTCCCTCCATCAAAAGCTGAAATTCCCTTATGGATCTTCTATTGTCATTGTTAAAGGGGATATGCATGGAAAAAGTGAGGTCCCAAGTTCTATGCCAATTATAGAGATATAGCTTGAGTTGCCAAGTCTGCCATTATCAGGTTTGCTTTTGGGATAGTACAATTTATAGAGGAAGAAGGAGGACTGGGCAAGAGGTAGCAAGGAGTGAGCCAGTTTAAAGAGTACCCCGTGGCTAACCAGCCATTCAGTCTTGGTTACAAGCCTACAAAAGAAGATTTGGCTAAGGTAGAGAAAAGGGCTAAAGAGAAAATGGCAGCTCTCAAGAAAGGTGAGTTGTATGATTGGCCTATGCGCCCTTATTTTAAAACACTTAATGGATACTTTGTGAAGGAGGGTGAGAATTTCCCATACTGTGGTTTTCTAGAACCTTGGGTTTATCCCATTACTAAGAAGCTAATCTATAGTTTTGAACTCTTTTTTAATGTTAGGCTTTCCTTAGAAGATTATAAACCAGTTTTCATGTTGGAGCGAGATTGGGAGGATAATATAGAGGCTGCTCTCTTTGAGCAAATTTGCATGATAAGAGATGAAGAAGTGGCTGACTTAACTAAATTCATCTAAACAACTCAAACCTGGCCTGACAACTGGTATTATGAGAAAAAAGGAAAGGGTGGCAAGTCCAAGTCAGAGTCTGAGCCGGAGTCCAAGTCTGAACTAGGGTCCAAGTCTGAGTCAGAATTCAAGTCTGAGTCAGAACTCGAGTCAAAATCTTGTAGTTCTAATTCGTCATTTGAGTTGACAGTCGAACTTTTTGGTTTGTCTTTAATTTCGATGTAATAATGGATAAGGGCTATTTTATTCATAATAAAAAACTCAACTTTTCTTCTTATAATCCTATGCTTCCTGTTTCCTTTCCTTTTCCTTGTCTTGAATCCAATTTGAATGAAATATTAAATGAAATAAAAAATGGCAAAGAATTAATAAGTTTTGGCATGAATGAAAAACCAAAAACTACATCATTACATCATTATGACATGACAGGGATGACTTGACTAAAATGATCCAAGACTTTTTAGATTATTTTGCTTGGGAACCCGAGGATATGACTGGGCTGGATCTAGCTATAGTTGTTCATAAAATTCCTACTTATGAGCATATAAAGCCCATCAAATAGAAGTTGCGATGACTAAAGCCAGAGTTATCCTTAAATATCAAGGAAGAAGTCACCAAGCATTAGGTAATAGGTTCATTGAGCCAATCATGTATCCTTCTTGGTTAGCAAACATTGTTCCAATACCGAAAAAAGATGGGAAAGTCAGCATGTGCGTAGATTATCGGGATTTGAACCTTGTCCCAAGGATGATTTTCCATTACCTCATATTGATTTGTTAGTTGATCGCATGGCCAGATATGAAGTAGTCTCCTTGATTGATTTATATACAGGGTACAACCAAATTTTGGTCCATCCTCCTGACAAAGAAAAGACTGCTTTTGTGACTGAATGGGGTATGTATTGCTATCGAGTTATGCCTTTTGGATTGAAGAATGTAGGGGTGACTTACCAAGGGATGGCTACCACAATCTTTCATGACATAATACATAAGGATGTTGAGGTATATGTCGATGACATGGTAATCAAGTCTGAAACAGCAGAGGATCACTTATATGCCTTAGAGCGAATTTTCTCCAAACTTTGCCAATATAATCACAAGTTGAATCCCACCAAGTGCATATTTAGGGCATCGTCTGGAGTATTTTTGGGGTATATGGTTAGTAAAAGAAGAATAGAGGTAGATCCAGCAAAGTCGAAGGCTATTTTGGAGATGCCAGCACCTAAGACAAAAAAAGAAATTAGAGGCTTCCTTGGATGACTATAATACATTAGCCGGTTCATAGCTCAGCTAGCAGACGTCTGTGGTCCAATCTTCAAGTTGCTAAAAAAGGGAATCTCTAAGCAATGGAATGATGATTGCCAGAAAGCTTTTGAGAAAATCAAAGTGTACTTGCTAAGTCCTTTTATATTGCAACCACCAAGACTGGGAAAGCCTCTACTATTGTACCTCTTCGTCACAGAAAAAGCCATAGGGGCAATGCTCACCCAAAATGCTGCTGAATCACATAAAGAAAATGCTATTTATTACTTAAGTAAGTGCATGCTCACTCATGAGCTCAAGTACAATCAGATCAAGAAGTTATGCCTTGCTTTGGTATGGGTATGTCATAAGCTTTAGCATTATTTGAGTTCATATACTACCCATGTCTTAGCTGACAAGAGTCCCTTAAAGTTTCACATGGAAAGACCAGTTCTTGACAGTAAGATGGCAAGATGGATGATGGTCCTCACAGCTTCCGATTTGAAGTACATCCATAGGAAAGCTATAAAAGGGAGTGTGATAGCAGATCAATTAGCCGCAACCCCAATAGATAGGAAGTGGTCAGAACTAGAATTCCCTGATGAAGAGATCATGCAAATTGAGCTTGAAGTCTGGAAATTATTCTTCGATGGTGTAGCTAATAACAAAGGGTATGGTGCTGGAATTATTATAGTCACCCCTAAGGGAGAAAATCTGCCTATGGCTGTCAAGCTAGCTTTTGAAGTGACGAATAATGAGGCAGAGTATGAAGCCTACATAGCTGGCCTAGAGGTTGCTGTGAATTTAAGGATTGATTACCTAGAGGTCTATGGAGATTCCAACCTGATTGTGCCCCAAGCACTTGGGAAATGGAAAATAAGAGAAGAGCATTTGGTTCCTTACTATAAGTGCTTGGATGATCTCATAGAAAATTTTCATGAATTATCTTTCCATTATTTGCCTCATGCTAAGAATCAATTTGCAAATGCTCTAGCAACACTTATATCAATGCTAGCTATAAGAGATGGGGAAATAATCAGGCCTATGGTAATTGATGTGAAGCGAGAACCATGGTACTATACTTTATGCATGAATATTCAACTAGCTGATCAAAAACCTTGGTTTTGGGACATCTTCAACTACCTCAAGAATAGGAAGTATCCGAAAGGGGCTTCTAAATCAGAACGTCAAACTCTAAGATAGTTAGCTAGCAATTTCCTACCAAACAGAGATGTTTTGTATAAAAGGGCATGGGATAACATACACTTGAGATGCGTGACTGAAGAGGAAGCTCAACAGATTATGGAATGGGTCCATGGAGGGGAAGAAGGACCACATATGAATGGGATCACATTAGTTAAGAAAATTGCTAATCTGGGATATTTTTGGTGCACTATGAATAAAGACTATGCGAAGTTTGTATGAAGATGTCATAGATGCCAGATTTATGCCAAACTACAAAAACAACCTCCTATGCCATTGTAGCCTATAACTACTCTTTGGCCTTTTACAACTTGGGGCATTAATGTCATAGGAAGAATAAATCCCAAATCATCTGCTGGTCATGAATACATCCTTGTAGCAGTTGATTACTTTATAAAGTGGGTAGAAGCAGCCCCTTACTGTGTATTGGATTAAAAAAAAGTGGCTCATTTCATCCAAACTAACATCCTTTGTAGGTTTGGAGTATCTTTTGAGATTATTACAGATAATAGGTCTTATTTTTAGAAAGAAGTAGTTTAGCTTTTGAAAAAGGAAAAGATCTAGCATCATAAATCATCTCCTTACCGACCACAAACTAATGGGGCAGTTGAAGCGGCAAACAAATCCATCAAATCCCTCTTGCAAAAGATGACTGATTATCATAAGCACTGGCATCAACAATTACCATTTGCTTTGTGGGGATATAGGACTTCCATCTGTACACCAATAGGGGCAACTCCTTACTCATTAGTATATGGAATGGAAGTTGTGCTGCCAATTGAGGTGGAAACCAAATCAGCCAGGATCATGAGAGAAAGTCAGATTGATGAGATAGAATGGATTAAAAGTTATCATGATCAATTGAATGCTATTGTAGAAAAGAGAATGGATGCATTGTATCGACTACAGGGTTATCAACAAAAGTTGTCCCGACATTTCAACAAAAAAGTGAGAGATAGGGGACTATAAGAAGGAAACTTCGTCGTAAAGGAAATCCGAGCCCCAGTGCACAACCATAGAGGTAAATTTGGACCAAACTAGACTAGACCTTATGTGCTTAAATGCATCCTGTAAGGTGGAGGTGCCATTCTCATGGATTTGGATGGAATTGAATTCTCCAACCCTTGCAACTTGGATTAATTAAAGCATACTTTGTGTAATGATGCATTATAACTAGAACTACATGGACCTAATTCTCCAAAATAATAGAGAAAAGTATGTAATAGAAATAAATTATCTAAAGAGATACGTAGGTAGCCCTTATTGGGTGCAATCCAAATCATTAATAAATTTTCTTTTGTGCTAAAATTTGTTGTTTCAAATGCAAAACATAATAATAATAATAATAATAATAATAATAATAATAATAATAATAATAATAATAATAATAATAATAATAAATGAAAAATTGAAAAATGGAAAATGATGATGTTTTATTCAAAATTGGATTTAAGATGGAACTAAGAGTCTTATTCACTAAAACAAGAAATCAAAAAATTTTGCCTAAAGCCCTAAGTAATAGATCTCCTAATTGTCATTAGTCCCCCTACAGAAGTGTCATCTTCTATCTCTTTGAGTAAAGTCACCCTCCTTATCTTTTATGATGGCCAAGATGTAGCAATCCAACATAAAGTGTAAGCCTTTGTCTTATCAAAGCAATGAGATGGAAGAATAACATGAAAACCATGAGCCCATTCATTAGTAACAGCCCTAGCCACAGTGGGAGTAATGAAAGTAGATTCAAAGATAGCTCCATCCGGGGCACTCCTTGTGCATGACCCATCTAGTGCATCACACTTGTTCCTTGGTAGAATGTCACCCTATGCAAACCTAGTAAATAAACCATCCTATAGCCGTAACTCATAGTCATAAACTTCTTAATCTTATACCAAGGACAAAGCCACAACAATTCCTGGGGGTCAAGTTCAAACAGCCATTCAGTCCATTCCTTTTCATATTTAAATTTCCTCACTATGGTGCGAGATCGGTACCATAAAGTAGAATAGTCCTTTTTAGTAGGAGGAGCAACCACTTTCAGATTATCCCTTAGCCAAATCTGTGCATAAACATAGCTAAGTAAGAAATAAAAGGGGAAACAGAAAAGAAAAGGAGGAGGAAAAGCATACTTGTAGAATGATTGGACTCACAGACCAAGGCTCATCACTTTTGTCAGCTCGATCCAAACTAAGGATTGTCTCTACTAAGATGATCCCAACTATAGAGCGACCTTTGGCCATCTGAAAAATTAGTTCGGTTATCTTAATGTCCCCCCAACTAGTTGAACCTATAAAGAGATATCTGGTAGTTAGATAAAAAGCTAAAGCATTCATTCGACGATCCTGGCATTCCTTGTCCTTAAAAACTCAGAGGTCATAGAACTCAGTAATTACAGCAGTCAAGTCCACGCAATCATTCAAGACCATAGGGCTAGCAGTTGTAGTGTCCAGTCACAAGAGCCTCAAAAATGAATTAAAGTATCCCACTCTCAGTGTGGGGCAGCCAGGTTAGCTTCAGGATTAGATCCTAGCAACGCACTGAATTCTTCAAAAGTAAGGCATATTTCATCCATGCTAGCCCCAAATCTGAAAACATGCACCTCAGGATCCCAGAATTTTAGACAAGCCCTCAAAAAGTCCCAATCCACTCAAACCCCTCTTAAGGTTGGCATGGCACTAATCCCAAAAGTCCCTAAGTTAATGCACTCTACTTACTCAAGGTTTTTTATCCATAAATGCATTAAATGGCTAAAATAGGGCTTCATGAGTGAAAAGAAAAGGGGAAGCTAAAAGAAAAGATGAGAGAAAAGTCAAGAGAAGATAGCAGGAAAAGTACTGTAAAAGTTGAATTGCAGTTGTGAGGATTTCTAAGCCATAAGAGGGGTATATATAGGGGAAAATTGAAGATTTTCGCTGGGATTGCCATAGAAGAGCATAGATTTCCTTGAGTCTTTTTGCGGCACTACCGCAAACATCAATGCAGTGCTGCAAGCCTCTTTGCAATAGCCACACAAGGCTATGCGGCACTGCACAAGACCACCGGCTATCACACCCCTGCCGCACGTTACCACAAGCTACTGCAACCCTTCCCTTTTATAAATCATGTAGTATTTAAGGAAAATTTGATGAAAAAATGGGGGAGAAAGCAAAAGGGAAAGATGGGGGAGCCCTATCACACATTCATTCATAGAACAGGTGCATTCATAACATACATAAGTCAAATAAGTCAAATCCTTGCATAATCAAGTTATAACATCCATGCATCACACTAATAAGATAGAACATGAGTTAAGTTTCACATCAACATGCATACATGCATACATAATCATACATAGAGTCAGCATAACATTTGCATAACAGGAGGAAAGCTAATGCCGGCCTCGCCTATGTCTCCTCCTCTAATTTGCATCATCTCCCTCATTATGACCACTCAAAGTGAAAGTCGTAGACAATGCTGTCCTCAAGCAATGAACCATCTCATAGTTATGGCGAGCCTAATCCTCAAGGATCTACATAAGGAAAAGATGAGTAAGAAACTGCATTAAGTGATAAAGAGTAAACTCAGGAAAGAGGGGCCAGAAGCATATGACCTTGCCTACATGATCTAGAAATGGGATAAAATCAACGGGGAGGTCATGAGGGATCTCATATCGAGCCAAGCCATGATCAATAGAAACATAATTCAAGTCCTATTTTACCCATAAGTAAGCGGGAAAACTCGCCTGCTTACTCAATCCAACCCTATCAGAAGGGGCATCTGCAGTAGACCTCAGATCACCACTCCTCCTAGCAGCAAAAATATGAACTGATCCTATGGTAGAAGATCTATAACTAGAATGGGCCCCTCTTAGAAGAAATGGGATGCAAGGTAGCAGGCGATGTATGCAAAAGCTCCTATAGTCATCCACAAGGTCCAAGAAAGGCTTAATTGGAAGGCCTGCTACTAATGAATCCTGATCAGGAATACACAATCCATATCGCATCTCCGCGGGGAGATCAGCTGGGACAATCCTCTCTCCTATAATCTAGCTGCAAACTCTCTCACTAAGATAAAACATGGAATCAGTGCGGAAGCGTAAAAGGAGGCGGCAAGAAGACAAAACCACACCAGACTCATGGTATGGAGTGACGAGTTGAAGTCTGTCAGCAAAAGGTAACCACCAAACCTATGAAAAAAGAACAATGGGGAAAAAATAGAATATCATAATGAGTGATGAAGATGATGAGCCAAGCATGTGTGCATACTTGTGATGATACTAAACAAGGGAAGAAATCTCAAATATGGCAAAAATCATATCTCTTCTTATGGCGGCAATTATGAGTCTGCCAAAGATAGCCACTTGGGATATGATTCGCTATACGATCCCTCAAAGCAGGAGTAAGAAAAGGAAAGTGATCGTAGGCCTGATACTACACAAAGGAAAATAATCATAAAACATATGGGTAGTGGGTACAAGACAGAAGTAGAAAGAAAAAAAGCATACCTCCCAGATGATATGAGTCCCTTCTAAAGCAGCGAACATGCCTCGAGACAGATCAGACATATCTTGGTACATCATGCACAAAGCTACACCTCCCTAGTCAAATTCTCCAATAACGGATAAGTCCTCCAGTGAGTGCAGAATATTCAGATCAATGGTATCCCTCCGTGTGTGGTAGAATGAGCAACCTAATATCATCAGAATCAACAAGCGGGCAGCCTGCTCATCTGAAAGGACTCTCACATCATAAGTATAAATGTCAATTTGTCCTCGGAGCCAAGAACGATGGACATGTGGATCGCCTCAGAGAGGGTCAAAGCCCAATAAGTCAACCATAGCCTTTGATGAAATAGAGGTCCAAGTCGGATAAAGCTGTAAGGCTGGAGGTCGAAATGGTAGACCAGCTAACATCATCAAGTTCAAAGGGGTCACAGTCATCTCCCCATATGGAAAGTGAAAAGTTTCTGTGGTATCCCACCACCTCTCTACCAATGCTCGCAGTAAAGGAATATTACCCTCTCGAGAATAATTTAGGGACAGAAATCCTAGTTATTCGGACAACTCAATCAGCCTTCAGACTCAAGGATGAGTCTCCAAGTAAGTAGAGATAGCAGATAAGTTTGATCTATCGCCTCTTAATCTAATGGTTGTAGTCTTTGTAAAAAAAAAAAAAACTCTAATTTTACATGCATATATTTTTTGTGAACTAACATTGTAACAGGAAAGAAGGGCAAAATGGTAAATACCTCTATGACATTGGTACTAGACACATGGTGCTTTGGTTCCTATAGCAAGTCCACTAGGTTGGGATCATGCCTTGGTAGTTGGTAGCTCCTGGTATGGTGGCTACTAGAGGGGGAAGCCATTTTAGAGAGAAGTCAGAGAGAATGGTTTCTAGAGAGAGAACCAAAATTTGACAAATGAGAAAGGTTGCAAAAACTAAAAGGTGGCACACCTTTATATAGTACCTTTTGCATAGTAGCTTTTCATATGGGAATGCAATAGTGAACCCGTTTTAAGTTAGAATTCAGAACAGCAAGTTCCTATATGATTGCAATAGCCTCCTCTAAGCATCTGACCACTGTTACTCAAGATTTAACATATAGAAGATTTTTATAATTATAGATAGATATTTTGCTCCTACTAGACATGGATGATAATTTGCCAATCCTACCAGAAAGGATGATCGTGCCTACCAGAAAGGACCAATACTTTGCTACTCCTACCATACAATAATATTACTCTCAGATTCTACCAGACAGGCTTGTCATTATCACTCCTACCAAACGGGACTAGTGATTTGCCATTCCTACCAGACAGGAATATTACTCTCAGATCCTACTAGATAGGATTGTCATTATCATTCCCACCAGACAAGAACTACCATTTTCTTTTTGCTGCTTCCAAATATACTGGGGGCATCCACTTTGCTTCCAAATATACTGAGGGCATCCTTTTCATTTCACACTTATCAGAATTTCCTGCCGCTTCTAAATATACTGGGGGCATCCACTTCGCTTCCAAATATACCGGGGGCATCTTATTTATTTCACACTTATCAGAATTCCCTATCGCTTCCAAATATACCGGGGCATCCTCTTCGCTTTCAAATATACTGGGGGCGTCCTATTCATTTCACACTTATTAGAATTCCCTGCTACTTCCAAATATATTGGGGGCATCCTCTTCGCTTTCAAATATACCAGGGGCATCCTCTTTGCTTCCAAATATACCGAAGGTATCCTCTTCATTCTAAAGTTCACACTCATCAGAACTACCTACTAGACAGAGCAATCCTGATGAGGGAGGCAACTGTGAACCCTTAATTCTGCACCTCTTAGAATTATAGACCATTCAATTAGGAAAAGAATCAATTAAGACTCTTTAATCATCATCAAATCATCCGAGGCTTAGTAATGAGTGTAAGGCAATTGGAATCATGGAAAATGGATGAGAAACAAGCGAGAATGGGCGAAAATAGGCAGAACTGGCAAATGATAGCCTGTTGCCACACAGCTCTATGGCATCTTGTGGTGCCACAAAGTTCTTTATGGCACTGCTATAGAGACCTCTGTAATGCTACAAAGCTCTATACGGCATTGCTGTAGAGGCTTATGTGGCACCGGCAGCGTGTTTTTGCTCCTATATTGGAAATTTCAACCCCTATGCTTCATTCTTCTCCTTATATATAGAGGTAGTCTCTCTACTTTTAAGACACATAAACTTGGAGGCTCAAAAAGCACTAACTTCAAGTAAATTACTTTGCTTCTGCTCCTTGCTTTGCAAAGGACATTAGGTGGTTTCTCCTTGATTCCTACTCAACTAGTTTAAGACTTTTTGCTAGCCTGTTTAAAGCAAGTCTCTTGCCCAAGGCTCATGTCTGTTGTGTGAAGAAGGTGAAGTTGCATCCTGGTGGTCCGAGGCTCGTGTCTCTTGCATGGAGAAGGTGGAATTGAGATATGATCATCCGCTTTACCCACCCTACATCCCTAAGTCGCGAAAGCGTAAGGTAATCTTCTTTTCTTTTTTATTTGGTTATTGTCTAGTTTAGTTGGTTGATTGAATTGATTCATCTAGGTTGCTAGCTAATCAACTCGGTAATCAATTAAATTAATCAATTAACTCAACCCTTTCTTAATCAATCAATCAAAACATGATAAAGTGGCTAGGCTAAACTAACCTCTTCGCAAGAAGGGAAAACTGCGTGGGTTCTGATTCTTATTCAAAGAGATACATAGGCATGCTTGGTTAAGGCATCCAATCTAATTAAAATTAATCAACTATCCCCCTATCACCTTCTTCACTTATTTTTGTGTTTATTCCTTTGCTTTATTATTAAGATTAGTTTAGGGAATGTGTGACTTTCCTAGTACCCATGAGGGCTAAAGAAGGTATCCCCTATGCTTGGGATTTTATTTGTAATGTTAATTTTATTTTAAACTATTACTTGTATTTATTGGAATCAATGATCATACATATTATAAATTATCCATGCATCTTAAATTGTTCATGAAATATATTTTAAGTTACTTTTGTATTACTTGGCCAAACATGTTTTGTTAAACCAAAAACCTAGTCCCCGAATCCTATTTGGTTTCGAGGCTAGTGATCTTTTTCCTTTGGGTAATGGTGGAAGTCAAATGGGTTTTTTCCTTATATTTTCCCGAATAAAAACAATTTAAGATGGCGACTTAAAAATGATTTTCAAAATAAGCTCGAGGGCTTCCTCGTGAGTTCTTTCCCAAATAAGCATTTCGATTCCCTTTAGCAAATCATACTGGTGCTCGGGCGAGGCCTCACACCTACCATAAATGATTTATTGAAATTTCAGTAGAACTAAATTGACTTATGTTGCTTATCTATTATTATTATTATTATTGTTATCGGCTTTTTGACTCTTTACTATTATTCATCATTGAATCATTATTTTGTTTTATTAACTTATTTTAATTGTTGAATATTGTTTATTGATTTATCAAAAGACCAATTGGCTCTGATTGTTGTTATTATTCCTATCAAGCTATTGACCAAGCCATTGACTATATATGTGACAGAATGCCTATACTAATGGGGGATAAACCATTAGGCAGTGTGCACCGATGACCTAACTGATAAGGTCAAACATATCAGTGTCCCACCTAGAGAGGATTATGTACTCTAGTTGTATGCTCAGCTATGCATACGTAAACAAGAGAGAAGTTACTTCTCTTATTGATTATTATTGATTGGTATTAATTGATTGATTTTTGTTCTATCTCTTTGGTGCCATTCCTTCTAGGCACATATATGTTATTGTTTCAAACCCATTTTGTTATACAATCATTATACAACCCCAGGTATGGGTATATTTCATAATTCAATGAGTTGAACACTTACCCCTTTTCATTGTGGTTTTTCAAGTGCTAGAGTAAAAGACTTCTTGTTTTCGTTTCCTCTAAAAGAAGCTATCTTATATAAATATTTAATTGCTTTATTGTGTTTAATTATGTACCACTCTAGGCACTCCGTAGTAGTTGAATGGACTTAGATGTAGTTACTTCTGTCAATTAAAATGTAATAGAATTGTATTATGAATAAAATAATTTAGACTACTAAGTATAATAGAATATATGCATAGTATTGGAAATGATATTAAATTGATTTAGGGAGATTATTGGTATAATCGGGCTCTATGAATGTATGGTAGTCTTAAACTTACCCTTGCCCTAGGACCATCACATCATTAGAAATTCAGGATGTCACATTGTGACATCTACTCGAGAAGGTTTATGAGATCCTCATGTTTTTTATATAATATTAGTTATTATCAAAATTTGTCAATTACTTTAATAGGAAAATTTTAAAACTTACGTAAATCCGCTGGGAGCACTGGTGACAAAGCTCTATCGGTCTTCCTTCCTCGTGTGGGTGCGCACGAAGACCTCCTCAGGAGCAGGGTCCCTATCGAGATCATTTCTCTATTAAAAATTAAAAGTATAAAACTAAAATTAACAACTAAAAAAATTATGAAATTAATAACTTCAAAAAAGTAAATGAATTTTTAAATTATGTACCAAAATTAGAAGCAAAATAATTATTTATAATAAAAATTGACATCTTACCAATTTCCTGGCATGCTCCGCCACAGGGACAGACTCTCAGTATATTTAGACTGTCCACTCGCTGGACCATATTTATTTGACTTTCTATTTAGGGATGCCTTCTTGAAGAGTTGCTTATGCCTGAGAGAATTCCAGTGTTTCTTTTAAGCATCCCAAGTCTCCTAAGGGATCCACATCTCTTTCTTCCCCTTCCTCTTGATGTCATAGAGGAAGTTCTTGTACCTATTTGCAGCTTTCCCAAACAAGGTTGTCTTCACCAAGGCATCAATAGCTCGGTTCTAGTAGTAGTGCTTTTACAAAAAAAAAAAAAAAAAAAAATACAAGTTAGTATATAAATAATAATTAATAAATAAAATTCAAAATTAATTTATTAATAGTATGTATCTATTTAATACATACTACTAGTAAATTATTATATTTTATTATATTTATTATTTTATTAATCATTTCAAATAATTTAAAAAATATTTTATTATTATTTATATTCTATTTTTTAGAATTTTTAAAATACATATATATTCCATATATTTGCATTATATCTATTATACTACACACACACACACACATACATATTATTTTATTTTGAATTCTATATAATAAATTATTTATTACCTAAAACTCTTTCCAGTAGAACTCTTTAGTCTTCTGAGGCACTGATTTCCAATGTGTGCCCTTAGGTCTCAGCTAGTTCTTGAATATCTTATAAATGGTCTGCATCGATTTGAACAGATACATCCTGCAATTAAATCAATTAAATGTTAGTTAAACAAAAAGTAGGAAATATTATAAATTAAGAATTACATTAAGAAATATACTACTTACATATCTCCATCCAGTGTGAGATGCTGCCTATGCCCCTAATCCGATGGCAGGAATGTTGAGGCTGTGGATGGACCTGCTCTAGTGGTAGGAGTGGTAGTAGAGGTACTGGCAGTAGGTGTAGAAGATGAAGGATGGATAGATGGAGGAGTAATGGGTGAAGGAACGGTGGATGGAGGGGTAACGAAAGAAGATATAGTGGAAGGTGATGAAGATATAGGATTGGTGGATAGAAGTGGAACAGTAGAGGGAATGGTAGTCGGGACAATGGATGAAAAAATAATGGATGGAGCGGTAGACATGCGAGGAGGAGAGGATAAAGAGATTTGTGTGGTGATTGTAACCCCTCGATTTTGAGTTCATTGTGAGTATTAAGATTGTAAGGAAAGTGACCAGATTAAGAGCAAAAGAGTGTAGATGACAATTACAAAAAAATCAAAGTATTAAACAGGTATCGGTCTAGAAATTGAGCCCCTAATTGTATGAAATAAGGTAAAGAATATTCAAAGAGTATTAAAGGAGATGGATTTGATATAAAAACAAATGAAATAGAGAGTATAAGAAGGAAAATAGAAAGTTGGGATCTAATAACCTAAAAAGGGTCTGTGTTCGGAAAATTGAGGCATTTAGAGTGAGTTGAGAAATTCTAACTATGAAATAGATTTTTACATTTTATTTGGAGAATTTACACAAATATGATGATATTAGAAGCGATGAAACTCAAAAATGAAGCTGGAGTTGAGTATAGCAAATAACTAAGCGAAATCGATATGCTATGCGCGTAACCGACGAATCACAGTTTTCATAATTTTTTAAATTTGAGTTTGGGGAAAGTCAATAGAAAAATGAATAAAGATAACATTAGGGACCTAAATTTGTGATTAAAAATATTATTATACAATAATAGAATAATTAAGGATTGGAAATGGCAACTTTGTAATAAATAACAAAATTTTCATCATATGTGATGACTCACCATCCACCTCATCAATAAATAAAAGAAGAAAATATCTAGAAAATCTGCTAGCCTAGGTAAGAGATGTGGAGGATGGAGATTTTGCCAAAATTATAAGTAAATAAAATAAAAGAAAAAGAAAAAGAAAAAGAAAATAAAAATTATATAAAATTCTAAGAGAAGATAAACATCATTATATGCTTCTAATACTTAAAAATCTACCTAACTTAAGAAATAATAGAGAGTGGATAGCCAAAGGAAGAGAGAAAACATGAGGGAGAAGAGGAAAGAAGAAAAAAATTGAAGAAAAATCCTAAATCTAGCTCCAACCAAGGTAAGAACAATATTATACTTGCTAGTTTTAAGTATGATGTGATTATGTTGGATTGTTTGTTAGTTTTGTTGGTGTAATTAATGAATGATGAAGTTGGAAAAGAGAACAAAATGAAGGGAAGTTTTGATTAGAGAAGGAAGTGGTCATTTGAATATGGAATTGTGAGGGAAACATGTTGAGTGAAAGGAAGGAGATGGCTAGGTTTTGGTGGATAAACAAACTGCTGAAACTTAAGGTTCAATTTTGAGAATTCTAGAGTCCAAATTTGACAATAGTCAAAACATAAAATTGAATCTTGAGATGTGAATTTGATTATGTAAAAATGGCTTGATTTAATTCCCAATATGTTGGGAGTTATAGGAGTGGAAATAAGGCCACCTTGCATGTAGGTTAGACTATATTTTTGGAATTTGGGACTCGAATTGAGGACCCTAGGATGGGATTTGGACTTGAATCAAATAGATAAAATGAATCTTATGATGTTAATTACATGATATAAAAATTTGGTAGCTAAATTCTGAGAAAATAGAGAGTGATTAAATAGTCATTATGGTTGTCTTAGTAGGAAGGATAGTCAAGGTTTTAGGTGCTTCATTCTGAGTTTTGGGAACTCTATGGATAGAAATAGTTAAAAGTCAAAACTAATTAATTTTTCTCTTATAAGTCTAATTTCATTTAAAAAAATAATTAGTTTAATTGGATTTTTATATACTGAGATACAGTAGAAAGAATAAAGTGAGCTCAGTGAACTTAAGTAGTAAAGTCACGGCAAAACTTGATACGTCACCGTAGAAGCTACATAAGTCCAAATATGTTGAATTTTGGATATTTTGGAGAAATATATGTTAGTATTTAATTGTTTTAAGAATTATGACAATTGGAATAGTATAACTCATGTTATGGCAGTAAATAGGAGGCTAAGTTAGGATAAAAATTGATAGATCAATTTTCAATTTTAATGTTCTAATAAATTTGCTTATCGAAATTTAAACCTAATATATATATATATATATATATATATATATATATATATATATATATATATATATATATATATATATATATATATATATATATATATATATATATATATATATATATATATATATATATACATATATATATATACATATACATATATATATATATATATATATATATATATATATATATATATATATATATATATATATATATATATATATATATATATATACATACATATATATATATATGTATATATATATATATATATATATACATACATATATATATATATGTATATATATATATATATATATATATATATATATATATATATATATATATATATATATATGTAGAGGATACAAAAAAAAAAAAAAAAAAAAAAAAAAAAAAAACAACAACAATAGAAGTGAAAAACTTTGAAGGGGAGGGGGAAGAAAATCATCATATTGAGTAGTAGAAAAAATTAAAGAAAACAAAGGAAAATGTTAGTGTATTCTATACTTTTATGTACGTAGAATTACATTATTGTTTTTCTTTAATTAAATTTTCCATATTAATATTGATACCAAAATCATTGTTTTATGAACATCAATCTTAAATCTTCACTTGAAATTACATTGAAACCATATCACATTTTGATTAAAAGTGATATCAAACTTTGCTCGGATTTCAAGAGAATTCTAGTGCTGTAATGTTCTACTGATATTTCCTATTTATATTTTCATATTTAAAAGTAAATTAAATCTTTTTCAGTGTTAACTGAACACTATTTGAAGTACCAAAAATGGTACAAAGCTATTTTCATTAATGCAAATATCCCCTTTTTCCTGTATGGGGAACACTAAGCTTGGTGCATATTGAAGTGACCTTTGCTAGGAGGGATTTTGAATGCCCTAACTGTAAGGCCTAGCTAACCTTATGTCGTGGTATTACTCCATAAAAAGTACCTCTACCACTAGTGTAATATTGATGAGAAGCGATGATAAATTCTGCACCCATCTAGCGTATAAAGATTTTTGCTAAATACATATTTTAATTGAATTATCTATATATATAGCGCTATTTAAATAAAATTTTAAAAAGTAATACAAGTTGTATGACTAATACTCTATAAGAGAAGCTGTTACTAGTGTAGTGTTGATGAGAAAGCCCTCATATAGTGTAATAAGATTTTAAAAGATAGTATGAAGTATTTGCTATTTGAAGAATGTGTTTAAAATGTATTATTAGTTAATTGAATTTGTATTTAAACCGTATTACAAGTTATTCATATGTAAATGAAATTTTTTTAAAGTCATATATGTTATAAGTCATATGACTTTAGTTTTCAAAAGTATTACAAATTAGTTGCATTTGATATTATTTTCAAGATCATTTAATGATTTTCTATCAACTACAAGGATATTATAATGTTTAATATTTACCTCAATGTTCTCAAATGCCCTTTTTACTCGCTGAGCTTTTACCAATAGCTCACCTCCTCTCCCCTCACCAGTGTTTGCAGGTGTATAAAAACTGTGACTTTAAGTTGAATCAAGAAGGTGAAAGATTTAGAATGCAGTTGATAGTTAGCCTAAAGTTTTGTACTTCTCTTAAGAATAAGTCAGAAATATAATGTTTTCCTTTAATGTAATTATAGCTTTAGTCATTGTAGAGCTCTGTGGGAGTAAACTAGACATTTATTGTATCTATGTATATAAAAAAAATGTACATGCGAGTTGAGAATTAATGGTAGTGAATTGAGGATATAAGATTGCATTATTGGAAGTGTAATTTTATAATGCTGGTTGAGATCTTAGGAAGTTAGAGCATGATGCCTTGCTGGATTTGATTTTGATAATGGGTTTTATAGGTTTTTGATGCCCTTATGGTTACCCATGACTTAAGACCGTCATATTCCAAAAGTGAGATGTGACAGTGATGGTCGAGAAGGTGAATGTGGGAGGTATAGAAGGACAGATAGATAGTAAAAAAGAAAAGCAGTGGGAAGTGATACACTGGTTGTAGGAAGACCACCAATGGTAGCATGCTTTCATTGCATGCAATGCTGTTTCCAGAAAGTTAATGTACTACTATCGGGAGTATCTCCTGGAGTCGGTACACGTCTTAGAGTTGACATCTATATAATTCATTAATTATATAAATGTTAAAAAAAAGTAAATTAATACAAAAGTTAAAAATGACTTAATTGAGATATAACATTGTAAATATAAAAATAATAAATTAATCACAATTTAGGACAAAGAAATACACGATTATTAAAATAGAAATACATTTATTTAGAATCTATTTCTTCAAGATCATCTTCATCATGCATTTCAACCAATAACTCCTCAGGATCATTTAAAGTTGTAGAAGGCTCGTCATCATTAACTTTAAGTATAGGCTCATCAACTTCATCATCCTTAAATGGTTTTTTTAGATGTTGTACTTATTCCACTACCGTTCTTAATCTCTCCAACTGATCTAGCTTTAATCTTATATCCCAATCAAAATTCGGCCTAGTGGCATCCATTAACATATTATGGTATGTAGTTGGAGGATAATTATCCGCATCTTCATCGCCTACTTCTACTACAGCTAAAGTTTCAGACCTATCGATTTCACCTTATAAATACCATTCATAGTACCCCGGTATAAAATCCTTCTTCAAAATATGCAACTTGATGGTATTTGGTTCAAGAAAATTTTGATTTTGACATTTCTTATGGTTATAAGGACATCTAACACTAGTCTCACTTATGCATTATGGCTGAGATGTCGCGAATTGCATGAATTGGTCTAAACCCTCTAAGAATTCTAGATTCAAATACCCATCCGTAAATCTAGAGTACATCCAATTCCTATCGATCCTCATAATTATTCACTGTAAATTCTGAGTATTAATTCATTGTATTTAAATCACACAAATAAAATTAAACTAAATTTAATATGATTGGTTTTAATTTTAATTAAGTTCTCAACATCTAATTCTGCATTCTTATATCTCCCTCTCAATAAGGTAAGAACCTAATCCATTTAGAAACTCATTGCTGCATAACTATTACTGTTACATTTTACATTCATATACCTATTGAAATTTTGAAAGTATCTCCCAACCGTTCTCCTAATGCACCATATTTGAAAAATCATAAATAATCAAGACATTATTTCAATGTATACTAAGAGAATATGATGGAAGATAATACTAAAATTTCAGACATTTGTATAAAGTAAGAATATATGGAGACAACGAAATCTCTAAATTGCCCACTTTAGACAATTCGATGTCCTCTTAACATCCGATGAGCAGGAAATCAAACAGAGATCTACGGTTAATCTTAAATATGTTAATCATTTTAATTAATAATATTTTTGGGCATTTGATTGTCAAAGTCCAAAAATAAATTTAAAATCATTTAAATGTTTTCATTAACAAAATGGTATAAATTTTTTTCCAAATAACAATTGTAACATTACAACATCAGAACATATAATAAAAAATTAATGAAATAAATTCGTGGGATAAATGCAAAATTTATTTAACACCCTATAAATTCCTAAATGCATTATATTTTTTCCATTTTTAACCGTATCGTAATTTAAATATATATTATTACTTAACAATAAAGATATTAATATTATATTAGTCATTTTTTATATCATTTAAATAAAATTTTAACTAAGATCTTCTTAATCATTTTAATTTTGATTTTGATTTATAATTTTATTTTTTCTTATAACTTTATTTTCTATAAAA